>JBCIKM010348644.1:0-11199 GCA_039654465.1 Melibe viridis
TCATGAACAAAATTATGGGAGTTTTGTTCTTGCTGAGACACCAATGAAGTTTTTATGTTGCCCCTTTGGCTTTACAATCGAGCTAGGAGACAACTGGATGTAAAGGACTGGGGCCCAAGACCCTTAAGTAAAATTGAGAAAAAAGTAAATAACTCAAAATTGGCAACAAAGGTATAAAACAGGAGTTATTCACAACTGTTTGCAAGCAATGATAATTTGCCCTTTCAGCTCACTAGCAACGGGGAAAAAATAAAGCAAGTCATAAAGTTCAAATACCAAGGCGGGATTACATCAAATGATAAAAGAGACAACACAGAAATCAAACAAAGACTAGGCATAGCAAAGAACACTTTCCAAAATTTAGGACCTGTTATTCTGTTCATCAAACTAAAACTAAAAACAAGAATACAAATACAAACATGTGCATTCTACCCTTTTGTATGCCTGTAAAACATGGACCTTAGACAAAGGATGCCAGAAGTGATTAGAATCTTTCAAAATGTGGATATAGAGGAGGCTACTAAAAATCCAATGGTCAGAAAAAAAATTACAAATGAGGCAGTGCTTAAAAAGGTAGGACGCAACAGGAATTAGGAAAAGGCAAATGAAGTTTTTCAGCCACATCTAAAGACGAAAAGGTATAGAGCACTTAGTTATTGGTGGAATGATTGCAAGCAAATGTGCAAGAAGAAGACAAAGACAGACATATGTGACAGGACTCCGGGAGAACACAAGCAGAAACACCAGTAACACATCTTACATCAGACAAACAGATGTTTCTTTCTTTATCTTTACCCTTGGTACCTTTTGGTATACGGTTTAATTACTATGCACTAACTTTCATAACTGATCTATATCTAGGCTTTCTAAAAGGTTGAAACCAATTGCCAAAGACAAAAGACCCAACTGTGGAAGGCGGATGGTCCCCTGAAAATTTTTTTTAAAATAACCCATCTAGGCCTGATCTTGGCTCTGTCTACCCCATTTGAAAACCAGTTCTTCACTGTATCCTAGCCCCTGTCACAGAAAAAAAAAACCCACAAAGGCTAAGTAACATATAAACCATAGGCTGCTTCGGAAAGTTCCATGAGCATTTGGGCAGTCATTTGCATAGTACACACACCAGCGGCTTTGTCTTTGTCTTTTCTTTCTCTTTTTTACCATTCAACTGTACGAATAACCTCGTCTGTTAGAAATAAAAATCCTAACTTGGCAGAAAAGGCCATCTGGCAACATGGCCTCCAAATCAAAACAAATGAGACCCATATGCCAGATTCTTAAGTAATGCCTTTTATTCTTGCAGTTACACAGAAACAGACTGTGTGAATTGTGAAATTACTCGACAAAGATGTACGAATAACCAGTACCACTTATTCGTACAATTGTGTGAATAACCACTCTGAAATACTTTCCGGATCCTGGCAGCAGCCCTATTTTTCTGTTCGCAGCACCCTTTTCCCTCTAATCCTTAGTAAAAAAAACGAAAGTACCATAACCAACGGACCAACCAATTTGTGTAGAATAAAAGTATTTCAAAAGCTTCCAAGTGATAGTTTACCTCTCAGTTCAGCGTCAGGGAATCTTCGAGTTGTTTCATCCAAGTGTTTCTTCACGAGCAGTAGTGTGGGTTACGATTGCAAATTTTGTTTCCGGAGCAACTTAAGAGATAAGTAAAGAAAACTTGCTAAGTGCCATAAAAATGTTTCAAACCTAAAAAAAAAATCATATTTTTTTTTAGAAAAAAAAAAGAAGAAATAATCAATTAAAATGATAATCATTAACATAGCAAAAAATTCAGCTCGCTAGAGCCAGACTTGAAAATGAGCCCTAAAAAGTGCTTTAAGATTGAATTCATATAGATTTAAAGTCCACTCAAAAATTTAAATTACGTTACACATAGAACAAAATCCAGTTGGCCAGGACCAGATAATAGAGAATCAGAACCCAAAAAGTGCCCAAAAAATGCCTACTAACCAAACCATTTTTTTTTCATAACAAACTGACTTAATGAGTGCCAAATTTGAGGAATCAAAGCCAAACTGGCAATCCTGGTGTGAGCAGTAGCTTTTTGCCAGATAATCTACAATATCTCAGCAAGGATGTAAGTGCCATTTAAAACTTTCGACTTTCAATCAACATTATTTACTGATTTAACATAACACAATTTTCTAAACTTCTCTCACAGTTAATGTAGATTGTGTCAGTTTTATCAGGTGTTTGCGCTAAATAAATTGCATATACCAAAAATTATTGTAGAAAATATTAGGTTGTAGTAATTTATCACAAAGCTTCATCCAAATCAGATTCTGCTTTCATATTTTCTGTAAACGGTTGAAATAGTTTTGATTTCGAGTGACATACTTGACTTAATCTTCTTCACTCCTTGTGGAGCATAGGGCCTCAAAAAGTATCTTTCTGTGCCTCTCTGTCTTTGGCTTGATGACAGTTTGGATCTTCTTCAAGGTGGTGGTAGTCACTCTCCATGTTTCAGACCCGTACAATAACACCGATTTCACATTAGAGCTGAATATTCTCAGTTTAGTGTTGAAGGAGGTGGAGATGTTTTTGAAGGTCCAGACCGGTCTTAGAATGGCAAAGGCCTGTCTTGCTTTCTTTACTCTTGCTTAAATATCCTCCTCAGTACCGCGTTTGGCTGACTTTGCGGCCCAAGTAACTCATTTAAATCCTCCACTGCTTTTCCTTTGATCAGAACTGGGGCTTCCTGTCCACTATTAGTGCGTAGCATCTTTGTCTTTATTCTGCTGATTTGCAACCCCACATTTTCTGCTGTCTGTGTTTGAGATATGATCTTGTCTTGCATATCATGTAGCTTGTATGACAGGAGAGCCAGAAAATCTGCAAATTCCAAATCCTATAGTTTGGAATGGAGTATCCACTTTGAGGTTGTACAGGCTGTCCGGGTTACCCAATCCAATACTAAAAAAAAAAAGGATTGGAGAAAGCAAGCAGCTCTCTCTGACACCAGAGGTGATTCTAAATTCTTCTGAAAGTCTCCCATAGTGAATGACCAGGCATGAGAAGTTGCCACAGAGTTGTCTGATGATTCTCATGAATTTCTCAGGCACACCATAATCTAGAAGGATACTCCAGATTGTCTGTCTGTCCACACTATCAAAGGCCTTCTCAAAGTCCATGAAGCAAACATAGAGAGGAGCCTGCCATTTGAGAGACTGCTCCACTATGACTCTAAGGGTTGCGATTTGATCAACGCATGAGCGATCTTTCCTACATCCAGCTTGCTCATCTCTTAACACTCTATCAAGTGTATCTTTCATTCTATCCAGATGATTCTTGTCAGGACTTTACTAAGGGTGGAAAGCAGGGTGATTCCTCTCCATTTGTCGCAGTGGGATAGTTTGCCATGTTTCGGGAGTTTCACTAGCAGGCCTTTTCTTCATTCTTAAGGCACTTCTTCTGCCATCCAGATCAGGTTTTAAAAGTTGTAGAGTTGTTCTACTATGTTACTACACAATTCTTTTAAGGCTTCTGAAAGGATGATGTCAATGCCAGTGGCTTTTCCATTTTTAAGGCTACAAATAGCCTTGTGGATCTCATTTTTTGTAATTTCTCCACAGTTGATGTTGAGGGGGTCTCCCGTTTCCAGTTATAGGATTTTTACTGATGGTAGTTGATTGAGCACTTCCTGAAAATGTTCTTTCCATCTCACAAGCTGGTCTTCAACAGAAGTGAAGAGCTCTCCTTACTCGTTACGAATGGCTTATTTTGGTGATTTCATCGGCCACTTAAGATTCTTGTAGAGGCGTATAGTGTCTTCAGGTCACCCTTCTCAGCAGCCTTTTCTGTGTTATCTGCAATTTTGTTGATGAACAACCTTTTATCTAACCTTAGTTGCTTCTTCACTTCCCAAGCAATTTCATTGTACTCGGTTGCTGCTGCCTGTTTCTGTTGTCCGGTTTTGGGTTTTGTTCAGCAAGTCTTCTTTCTTCCACCTTCTGCCAGGTCTCATCTTGGATCCATGGTTTCCTGTTCCTATCCATTCTTCCCAACACTTCTTCACAAGCTCCTACAATTGCTTCTTTCATTGTATTCCATTTTTGTTCCACTGTTTCTGTGCTTTCTACCTGTACTGTTTGGAAGCAATTTTGGAGGAAGATTTGAAATGTTTCTTTTACTTCTTGATTTTCCAATTTTCTCACCTTGTACTTGACTCTTGGGCTCTGTTGTCTCTTTATTGCTGAGAGTCTTATCTTAATCTTAGCAGCGAGAAGGTGGTGGTCTGAGCCAATATCTGCACCTCGTCTTACTCTCACATCTTGCAAGGAGTTTCTGAAGCACTGCCTTCCTATAATGTGGTCAATTTGATTTTCCGTCATGATCAGGAGAAACCCAAGTGGCTTTATGGCAACGGTTGTGTGGGAATAGCGTGCCTCCAATAGTCAGGTTATTGAAGGCACAGAAAACTGCGTAGCTCTCCATTGTCATTTCTCTCCCCAATTCCATGTCTGCCCATCTCTCCATTTCAAACTGTGTTTTGTTGCTGCAGACCTTAGCATTCAGATTACCTAGTAGGATAATTATGTCACACGCAGGGATCCTGTCAATGACTGATTGGAGTTGCATCCGCTGAAGTATAAACAGGGGCAAAGCATGTAATCAGGGACACTTTCTGAAGCTAGATTCAAATCGTGCAGAGATGATGCAGTCTCAAACTGGTTCAGATTCTATTAAGCTTCTTGCACCTTGCTTTGACAGCAATACGCCAACTCCATGTTCATGTCGGTCTTCTTCACTTTCTTTGCTGGAGTGGAGCAATAATTCTCCTGTTTGTAGTTTGGTTTCTCCATGGGAGTTCCATCGGACCTCACACATGCCAAGTAGTATGAGGTTGTACTTGTTCATCTCCCTTACTGCTTGTGAAAAGCGTCCAGCCTCATGCAGTGTCCCCACATTCCAAGTTGGATAGTTTTTTTTCTGTGACAACAAATGTTCTTGGGGGAAGAGGAGACGTCAGATCTACAGCTTCCTTCCGGGTTTGGCTGCAGCGCGTCATAACTCTACGATGTAGAGCCCCTGGCCTCCCAAAAACTGGATTTGTTTTGGATATATTGTCGATGGTTTCTGCAGCGGTACTTTGTTTTCCAGGGTAGAGTTGCTGGTCCTGCGCGAGACCCCCTGACTAGGAGGACCAGGATTCATTTTGGAGGTTCACTCCTAGAACGGTTACCTTCCCTGGTTGATGAGGCCGATCTCCCCATGGTTTTCTGTTAGGGTATCCTTCCCTTAGACAACTGCTTACCACAGCTAGTGGGCTCCATCTGCCCATATTTAGATAATTATAAAAAAAAAAATTTTGAGACTTGAAAATTGGTTTGTACTGTCTAAGACAAAAATCAAAGTGACAGCATAATAATAATAAAAAAGAAAATTGTGCATATCTGGCAGTTATTGTTTACATTGTACAGTCTTCCATTTATGGAGGTAACAAATTAACTACTTACGTTGATTAAAAATGATATCTTATTTTATTTAGTGATATTACATAGTGCATAGCACATACCTACTTATTGAGGGAAAATATTATATTTTTATCAATTTTTTACAAAATGTCGGTTGTAACCCTTAAATTCAACACTGCATCTTAATTCGTTGCTAAGAGAATTGACGTGTAACATTGTGTTCTTAACATAGCTATCAAACACAGAACTGTATTCTGAAGAACTAAATTAAGAAAATTGAACGACTGATGGATTCAAATTACTTAACAAGCACAAACAGTCACAATTTGGTCTAAAGTATGAAACCCTGCATCAGCTGTTATCAAATAGTCTATTGGAGTTTTCACACTTAATATTACGTCTATATTTCTCATGCTACCTATTCAACGTAAAGTCTTAATTGAGCTATTTTTCTCATGGCTTCTACTTCCCATGCTGACATTTGTTTTTTCCATGGAGTGAATGCTGGAATGTTTAATTCAACACAGCACATATCATGTCAATACTATCTTGAGCGTTGAAAATTATACCTGCTAAAACCAGATCCCCATGTTCAAGATGGGATAAAAAAAATCTGAATTTTCAACAACAAAATGCTTATCTGAACTTCTCACCCCCCCCCCCCCACCCCTCCATTAGAGAGATAACTAACTACACCCTATGGTGCTATGCAAATTGTATTGGTGCCTTTATGATGTGAAAACGTTTCTCCCCTTGCACCCAGATTATTTGGACGGTCTATAAAAACTTCAAAACAGTCTATAACTATTGTTTACGAAGATTAGAGGATCTGGCACTGGAGATGGATGAAAACAAACAGAAAATAGTGTAGGCACAGTGCCGAGGTGAGACAAAGCCAAAGACAGAAAGGAAAAAATGAAGTCTTCGGAGGAGGGAATCGAACCCAGGTCCTGCCACAGCACCAACTGGCCTGACCATTGCCAGGACAGCGCACGCAGGTCCTGGGTTCAATTCCCTCCGACAACGACTTCCTGTTTTTTCCTTTCTTTCTTTGGCCTTGAGTCACCTCGGCCTACACTATTTTTTGTTTGTTATAATTATTGTAACTCTATTCCCAAAATACTTAACAAATTCAAGAGGCATAGTTTTTTTCAAAGTTTCACTTTCTGGCCAATGAATCAAAAAATGTTAAATTGCAATACATAATATCCTAGAGACTGTTGAATTATCAATATGGAACAAAGCCCTAATCTAAGTTTCATTAAAACTAATATTAATATAAAGCATTTATTGAGTGCCGCTTTCCATGTTGAAAACATTGCAAAGCGCAAACAGTACTTCTTTGAATTTTGAAAATGAATTTCCCCTCTGAATAATGGTCCGCTCAAGATAAATAACTAAGAAAAATAAATGTTGAAAAGATGGTAATCCAGTAAAATTAATTGTGTATCCTCATCATTTTCTATAAACTTACTCTGATCAAATCTAACTAATTGAAAATTTCCTCTTAATTCTAGTAATTCTTTTTGAATGTCTTCAAAAGCCTTTCTTTCCTTGTCCATTTGAAGACCAGTCACATCCGTCTGAACCATGACTTCTTTGGTCACAGGACCAGGGTTGTCTCCTTTATCATCAGATTCCTATGAAGAGCAAAAAGGGCAGCACATGTCAGTGTTTGTCAAGTTGTTTTTTTTCTCCTCTGATTATTGAAGGATATTCAACTGCTTAAATTGAGAGTTAATTTGTGTTTGAAAGTTGTGGCAAAAGAGATATTCATTTTGCGAATGTAATATTAATGTACAGCCTTATTTCTCAATATACTGTTTCATTAAATGTAAAATTCAAATTCAAATGCAATGCAATTCTTGAAGTTGTCACAAGATGAAAGCCTTTTTAAATCAACATTCATCTTTTCATCCTTATTTATTTAATAAATCCAAGCGGTTGGTAGATGTTTCAGCAGGGCACTTCTAATTTTATCTATCTTTAACACTCAAGCTATCGTCTTGCTTTTCCCCCTTTTCTTTTGCATCCTGTTTTTGTTTCAGTGATCATCCGCTATTTCACAACTTTGGGGACATGACTCCAGGGTCACAGGTTAAATGTACTCAGTAGGTACTTTAGTAAACAAAGGGGGAGATCTGGACCATAATGCTAGGTGATAGCCATTGCTTATTTTTGTAAGGAGAAATGATAATTTTTGTTGTAAATCATCTCTTCACCTGTCTGTGGTGATGATATACGTGTTTTGAGAGATGTTTAATTTTTAGTGTAAAACCATATCTCTGCTGTTTGATCTATTAGATCTATTTCTATCATCTGAGTTTTCCCTAGGCTCCTCTATGATCTTGGTGCGTCATAAGGCCCTAAAACAACCAATAAACAAACAAATCATTTGATAAAATTGCTGTCTCAAACTAATTTTGTTCATGAACTTTACCCCAAAGTCACGTGACAAAGACACTTACTGCACACCCACCATTCTTACTTTCAGATCAGAGGGAATAGCGTATTTTTGTGGAAGGTATATATTCAATAAATTAGATTCTGTCTGTTACAAGTAAGACCTTAACCACATAACTTTGCTGAGGGTGAGAGTGAGGGGTGTATTTCAACAAGCTGTCTGGGGATGTTTAGTCTATCTAGTTAATCAAACCAATTCTCAATGAAAAAAAAAAAAAAAAAAAGGAAAAAATACAGATAGCTTTATTACTTACAACACGCAGTCTTGCAGAGAATTCTAAAAGAGCTCTTGCTGCAGCTGCTTCCTCCTTTTTCTTTTTCCTTTCCTGTAGTCTGGAGTAGTGCATCTTAGTGCAGGATGACTCTCCGTATCCAAGATGGAGGTGAGGAACCCAATCAGGATTCCCTTCATCCTTGAAAGGTGCAGGACGTCCTAAAAATTTTATCAAAGAAATTGTAGAGTTATTTAGGCACAATAATTCAATCATCGAATCACATTTCTTTCATATGTATGGTTAAGTTTTGTCCAAACTGATAGTCAACAACCTAACAAAGTCAAGATAGTAGGCATGGGCAGTCCTCTATACAGTGCTCAACCGCCAGTCCAAGGTAAAACTTTGCAAAGGACTGTAAGGACCGGTCCCAGTCCAAGGGCATGGTTAAAAAATGACCAGCCTGACCATGGTTAAAAAAGAATGGTAATGTTATATGCTGCGCCCGTCTTCCATCAGCAAAGCTTGCAGACGGACCGGTCCTGACCAGAAGACTGGTCCTATTCTCTAGGCTAAAATAACGAAGCAGGAGAGGGTGTGTGAGTGTGTACGTGGGGGGTTAGCGTACAATAGTACTCTTTTTGTGAGCATTTGACCATGGCAGTAGGCAGAGCATCGTTGAACTTTTGCACCAGCCTTGTTGTTATTACCCTTCCCCTGCATTATCTCTCTTCTTATAATGAACTGCAGTCAGATAAAGGACTGCGCGAATCAAGGACTGCAAGGCCAGTACTAGATGGAGAATGATCCCTACCTCAATCAAATGACAGGGCTAAGACAAAGAATAAAGAACAGTTCTAGATAATCCATCCAGGGCTAAAAGACAACCCAGATTTGTGATTTTCTTCGCTCAATTCAAAGCCTGAGTAAATTAAATTGAAAAATAAAATCAAGAAATCATCTCACCTTTTGAAAAGTGCCGACAGCAGACTCTGTGACTGCCTGTGATGGTGTCAGACGTTATCCCCTTGCGATTGATGGCTCTCAGCCACTTTTGCTGCCGTCTGTTGGTCAAATCAAGTATGGTCGGACCATATGACCTTCTCACCTGGGGAATACGAAACATCTGAACCCCACCCTTTCCCTCCCGGTTTGTACAACCGATCATAATACAATTATTTGGCATTATTCTTTGCAATCGGAACAGCGAACACGCAATGAACAGCAATGAATCAAGTCAAGATGAGAGTCTTGGCGCCTTGTGCCAGCCAAACAACCGGGGTTGCCAGTTGTTTTTTTTTATTCAGAGCAACTTGCCAAATCAGTCTCGAAAACATGCCAAACGCCTTAAAAACTTGTCAAAGCTTTTTTTTTAATGTTTGTTATAAAAGAGCTGAAAAACAATGAAAACAATAATGCTTTACATAAAAAAAATTAATTTTTGGTTCAAGATTCCAAATTGTACCCCCAAAAATGCTCGAAAATTCTTTTTTTTTCCGAAGAAGTGCACTCGAAAATGAAATTGGTATTAAATATAGAACAAATAAGGTAAAAACTGATGTGACGTCATCCGCATACAGTCTCTGGAGGACAATGGGACGTTGCCGACAATCAAGATACTGTTGATAGAAGCAAAGTGCTGGAAATCTAATCTATCATCTTACTTTCCTCTTGGGCGCCTCTATGACTGTCGTGTATCAAACAAAAGTGTCTTGTTCGAAGACAGTAAGATTTGCGTCTTAACCCCAAAGAAATTACACGCTTTTAATCTCGTTGGTTAACCCCAAGCTGCGAACAATCATGGACACTGGTAGCTTCCCAAATCATGAGACTTCTTTTCTATCTAGTCTATATATCTGTAGTATCACTCTAAAGAAACCCAATGCTGATCAAGTACATTATGTATTGGGTACCACAGGGAATAGTGCTTGGGCCGCTTTTCTTGTAGGAATGACATAAATGAGAACTCATCAGCTGATACCAGTTGGCAATGCAAAATACTTTGGTGTCAGAAGAGACAGCAATGCTCGGAGGTCCCCCTTGTTGTAGATCAGACAATATTGTCTCTGTCCGAAATATTGTAAAGCGCCTAACAGGCTGCTTGTCTCGTCATGTGTTCCATGTTTGTTGTCTGCCGGGGATATGGCATTGTAAAGCGCTTTGGCCATGACTGTGGATAATCGCTATATAAATGCTATTTATTTATTTTAATTATCATTCTTAGAAAAAGACGACTTAAAACTATTAAGAGTGCTTCTGGCCGATAGTACCAAACTGTCCATTCCTAATAAAAGTTGAAACAGTCATTGGAACCCCACAGGGAGACGGTATCAGCCCAGTCCTCTATAGCATATACATTGAGACTGCGTTAAGATCCCTCCGACCATTGACAACACCAACACTTCCACTGTCAGCAAATGAAATGATCTACGCTGATGATGTGGACTTTATGCCTATATACCGAAAGGAGAAAGATGCAATGAAAGATTTGCCTACTATTTCTGCTCTACTCGGTAAGTGGAACCTCAAAGCCAATGAGAAAAAAACTGGGGGAAAAAACCGACAGTCACGAGGAAATCCAATGACTGGGAGAAAACTAGAAAATTGGGCAGCCTCCTCAACGTGAATGAAGACATTGCACGACGTATGACCTTGGCTTTATCTGCCTATAACAGCATGGTAAAAACATTGGATTAGAAACAACAAGCTGACAGAAGCCAGACGCCTCCAAATCTACAACTCCCTTGTACTTCCCGTCCTTCTGTACAATTCCTCCACCTGGGAAGTCAATCAACATCAGATGGACCTACTCAACTCTTATCACAGAAAGCAGCTGAGACAACTAATAGGCATTAAATGGGAAGACAAAGTCTCAAACGATGAACTCGGTGCAGATGTTCACCTCTCAGCTATAGGATCAGAACTACTCGGTGGGCACTCTTAGGACATGCTTTAAGGAGAGAGAGAGAGAGAGATAAAGAGAGAGAGAGAGAGTGAGAGAGAGAGGGGGGGAGAGAGAGAGGGAGAGAGAGAGAGAGAGAGAGAGAGAGAGAGAGAGAGAGAGAGAGAGAGAGAGAGAGAGAGAG
>JBCIKM010348754.1:2500-11198 GCA_039654465.1 Melibe viridis
GCCTTATTTTTTATAACGGTTTTTATGCTATTGCAAATGTACTATCAGTGTGATATTTGGCAATTTGATTTGACAATGATTCGGCTTGTTTTTGCAGTTTATTTACTTCAAATCCATCCTTTGGATGTCACGCTGGTATGGGCTGAACTCAGTATAACAATATTTCACAATATGCGCCAAAAATCTGACCGAGCAAAAACAACACTACACAAACGAGGCCACTTCAAACAAACGGGGCAATGCATACTTAATATCATGTCAACAAAAGCTTGGTTAATTGTCTAACTTTTCCCCAAAAAAAAAAAAAAAAAAAAAAGAACCCCCCCCCCCCCCCAAAAAAAAAAAAAAAAAAAAACCAACATAGCTAGAATTGGAAGTCTTCATGTCCACTAGTTCCTGCGCAATTCAAATCATTCCATGATAAAAAAAAAACCACGTTTTATACACTGCGTAAATGTGTTAAAGCAATAGTTTGGATGGCATCAGAAGTTAATAAAATTATCTTTTATCCATCTAGGTATGTATTGTGAAAACCACTTTGACAAGAGGGGTTCTCTTTTCTATTTCTTCTGTTGTTGTTGTTGTTGTTGTTGTTGTTGTTGTTGTTGTTGTTGTTGTTGTTGTTGCTCTTTGTGTGTATGTGTATGTGCGTGTGTGTACGTGTGTGTATGTGTGTGGTTGTGTGTTTGATGCGATTATAACTCGCAATGAAAGAAGTTTATTCAGGCACGTCAACTGATTAAAAAGGAGCGTATGTTTTGTTTTGTTTATTCTTTTTATTCATTTATTTATTTTTATTTATTTATTATTTTTTATCTATTTGAATTTATTTTATATTCGTATCCGTTTATTTATTAATTGATGTATATATTGCATTTCTTTATTTATATGTTTGTTAATTTATTTATTTATCTTTTTATTTATTTATTTATATATTTGTTTATTTATTTATTTATTTACCTATATATTTATTAATTAATTTATTCATTGATTTATTATTTATTATTTTTATCCGTTTATTTATTAATTTATTTATACATTTTTTATCGTTTGATTTGTTTACTTATTTCTTTATTTTATGTTTTTAACTTTTTTTGGGTGGCGGGGGGGGGGGGAGGTTAGACGACCTTCAGAACTTATTTTTTTATTCTATCAGGTTTATAAGCATTATTACTTCTTTTGTCCGCGGTGTTCTTATCTTATCGTATCTATCATGTTATATGATGCGTATCCTTTGAATGCCTTATAATTAGAATAGCTTTTGTACATTTTCACACAGCAATAAGCATAACATTTTTTTAGAGAATATTTTTGTAAGTGTTTGATTCCATTACACATTCGCCAATCATAATCATACTCGTATTTTATAGATCTGACTTCTCGATCAAATAACAACGTATAGCTATCAAGAGAGTCCGAGGTTTGTTGTTTCAAATCTAGTATTATTCCGATATAACTCCCTATTGTTGCTTTCATCTTCCTCACAATTCCCAGCCCCATAGTCTTGAATATTCAAAATCAGCGTTATATTCATTTGATGAGCTTTTGGTGCGTTCAGGTTCTGCTGGCCTTTGGTGCTCTTCATTGCAAAACCATAAACGGACCAAAAGTGTGGTAGGGATGATGGAGATTATGTCCGAAGTTTTGGCATCATAGCCCTCTCGTGGCTAAAGGGTCATTCTCATTCCAAAGCAGCCAAGGGTACTGTGTAGAGCCGAAATCTCGGTTGACTAATAGTTCTGGCAAAGAGAATGCGGCATGTATAATGACTGCTTGGATCTCCCCTTCTCGACAGCATATATTTCACCGACGCCTTCTTCTGGAGTAGGGCCTCCTTGCCAGTTCACCTGTAGTATTGTTTTGGGTTTACTGCCATACCTCCCCAGATGGAACCCTCTCGCTCTAAAACCCGCAACTGGAGTTAGTCTGGTTGAAACTAGCCTACGGATTTCGGTTGTCCCGTTGAATTCTAACTGAGTGAATAGATAAGTAAATATGGATGATTATATAGAACTTATTCACGGTTAGTGCCGTGGTCTAAGTGCTTTATAATACCATATCCCAGGCAGACAACCAACATGTTACAAATGAAGAAGCAAACCGCTGTTATACGTGCTAAAATAAATCGGACAGAGACAAGAATGTCAGTTTTACAACCAGTAGGACCTCCGAGCTTTGCATTCATTTCCGACAGGGTGAGGTGAGTGTGGTAAAGTACCTTACTTAAGGGCACCGCTGAGCTGGGACTGACCCTTCGCGTCATCACTCCAGACCAGCCACGGTCATTATTGCTTGACTATCGCATTTAGCGAGTTGTGATAACCAAAGAGCCAACGACGAGCATCTTCAACGGGGTATATTTTTATGTTTAAAAAACTGCTAAGACATATAGCAGAACAGAAATAATAGAAAAAAATAAAATTTGTATTTTGTGGGATTCGAACCCACTACCTGTTAGAAACAGGGGTATCATATTTCAACGATAAAGATTTGCTGCTGCATTGGGGTTTGCGGTTATATGTTTTCAAACACTGCTTTTTAAAATTTTATCTCATCTTTTTTTCCGCCCATACTTCATTATTTGAAACATTTTTCCCCTTTTTATCTCAGTCTTTGATGCTGTGAAGACGAGTGGAATCAGTTTGACAAGCCCTCTACCCTTTCAGCTCTCGGCGGTGGTAGCGGCCTCCCACAGTGGTCACCATCGAAAATGACCAGAGTTCACACGGACGCAAATAAAGTCAATGGGAATCCAGTGGAAGGTACCGAGAAGGAGAAGAAGAGGAAGAAGAGGGAAAAACCTCAAGTCGTTGGATTCAGGGAGCTGGTAATTCTATCCGACCTTCTCATAGCATGCATACCTTCAAAGGAAAGTAAAAAAAAAATTATATTTTAAGTTTCATAAAAATACAAATCAATTATAATAAGAAGAAATATCATTTCTTAAAATGTGCTTTCCATTTGACAAGCCTCTCAAAACATAGGTGTGCAGAAGTCGTGGTGATAATGTCATCCTCGAGCTCATTACCCTGGAAATGGACATTTCTATGTATGTGTTTATGTGCCGATTTTTGAGCCTCAGTTTGATTGTTTTTGCCTTTTGTTGTTTTTTTTTCTCCAAAAGTTTGGAAAAGTATATGTTTTATTGGTACTTAACATTAACAATACATATCAAACCGCTTTTCTTCAGTGACGTTATTTGTAAAGTGTGGCAAAAAACAAAATCACTGATTTTTTAAGGTAAAAGGTGAAATAAAAAACAAAGTGAACTCTTGCTCAAAAAATAACAAAAATCAAAACATCTTGTTTTTCGCAGACAGAGACGCAAGCCTATCGCCTGGTCTCTAATGTCAATCAGCATCAACCTTTTCCTGGTTTATGTTAAAGACGGTATATTATGCAAAGTAGAAATACGGGGGATTATATCTTTATGCTATTATACTGAACACTTAACAAAACTTAGATAAGTTATAGAGCTTTTTGGGGGAAAAATGTCTTTTTTATATATTTTCTAGCGATTTCATTTCTTTATTCCGGAATACTAAAAGGACACCCTGTACTACAAATGGATTTTATAGACATAAGGATGAAGACATTTGAAATGAAATGTTATGTCCTCCATTGTCATTTTAAAATATTTTCAGTTGAACTAAACAAATGTCACAATTCTTTCGTTCATCAACAAGTCAATGTAGGGTAGTTTATGGTGAAGAAAAACTATTTTGAAGACAAACTTTTGTAAAAGTTCTAGGACAGCTCACCTCTTAGTGTATTAAATGCAAAGACAGAAAAAAGCTGGTAAAAAAATAAACGAACCTTGCTCAAATTTTGAACTCTGTTAAAACAAAGTCGCTCATAGCCAAATGCAAACTTTCAAAATAAAGTATACATGTGCGTACACGATACTGAGGGAGAAAAACGCTTTGTGTTTGGGGGGGATGGGAGGGGGGAGGGGATGAAAAAAGGAATTCAGCGGCTAGACTGCTGCTCTACAAGTTATAAAAGTAATAATCACTGTAAATTCATTTTCCTCTCACCAATTATCAATCAGTTCAAGTACTCGACCAAAGCCGATGTCGTCTTGATGGTGTTCGGGTCCATCACAGCCTGTGTGACAGGGCTGGGCTACCCTTTGGGCTCTTTGATCTTTGGAGAGTGCATAGGCATCCTCATGAACAGTGGAAGGCTGGATTTGTTTCTGGATGACATCAAGGATTTCCTCCAGTCCGAGAATCTCACGAATTCAGATATCCTGAAAGACCCCACCAAACTCAGGTGAGTTACCAAATTATCTCTATATATCTTATTTAGATGCGATAGCTTACATGATGAGATAAGACTACTGATTGCTACTGTTTACTCCGGACAGAGACCGATGTGGAGATGTGGACACCTTCTACAGCACGCCAGACATGTGCATGGGTCTAGACCTGGACGAACCCCTAACTGACGCCATTGAGGAGTACGTCATCTATTTTGCACGTGAGTTGAGTCAAACCTTTGTTACCGGTTGGTGACTACGCCATTGTGAGCACTTACGATCACTCTCTGTTAATTCAGCGCATTATAGCCGGATTATTACATATTATTATTTAACATTATTACATATCATTACATATTGTGACAAAATATTACACATATTATTACATATTGTGACATATCATTGCATATTATTTTATTTCTTTCCGTAACATAAAAAATACATTTTCTACAAATGCACTTTTTACTATTGTTAATGATGATAATAATTTAACGATACTCACGGCGTCATTCTTTTATTTCTTATCATCACATCACAATATTTCCCTGTATAGATCCAATATGATGACCAATTTAATTTGGTTGGAATTTGAGGTGTGCATCTAGAGATGGTTTTGTTTTGTTTTTGGTTTGTTTTGGTTGGTTGATTGCCTTGTTTGTTTGTTTTTGTTTTTGTTTGTCTTTGTGACTGTGCTTCCTCTCTCATTTATTTCCAGCCTTCTATGAGGTGAATATTATAATGTATATATATATATATATATATATATATATATATATTATAGACTGTGAGAATGGTTTTTTATTTGAAAACTAACTCAGGGAAGTGGTTTGAGGGCATTCTTCTAAGGTCGTTGTGTGAGAAAATAACGGTTCTTCCTTTAGAATGAACCACTTGTTTTGGTCTTTCAGTGTTAAGCTGGTCGTTACGACATTAATGCAAACGCTACTTTTTACTGATTTGTTGACTTTTTTAACACCACACAATAAAATAGAGATAATTTCAGGGCAATACTATAAGCCAACGCGGTGATTCTACTTTTTATCATGGTAACGTCGACGGAAAACTTTACACTCGTTTGAATTGTCTTTTAGGACAATGGGGTATTGGTTATTTTTAAATGGGATCACTCTTATTAGAAATTATTGTCATCTCATTCAAATGAAAACTTAACCTTTCACTTACTACCTGGAATCTTATTCAATTTTCTTGCGAAGTTAAGATTATATTTTTGGATAGATCTCCAGGAAAAAAAGTGTTTTGCGAGTTTAAAACATTTCAACAACCTATTCATCCTCCAGTAATTGGCGCGGGGACGATTTTATTTGGAACCCTCCAAGTCCTATTATGGAGCAGATCAGCAGAGCGCCAGGCGAAAAGGTGAGGGAATTTGATACAATCCAATCCAATATATTATTGCCCAGGCATTCCTGATAGTCTCACGGTAAACATGTCATGATTCAATGATATTATGGCAAAAGGCGTCATACATTTCTGAATTTCTCCTTGCTTATTTTAATTTTTTAGAAACATTGATCATTTTAAGAGAGGACCATGAAAATTTAGAGTCTATTAAGTTACTATGTCCCTGACATGAATCATATTTATCTCAAGAGACAACACCGTGTTCTAAATATTAACGATTTGCAGAAACTCAAGAAGTGGATTTTGACTAAGAAATTGGACGCAAAGAGATTCAAAGCTGCTCCGTAATTTTTTTTTCAAAATGCTTAAAATAAGGTGTCAAATACAACGAGTATGTTATCTAAAGCGTCAGTTTTATCATGACTACCATTTCGTCCAAACTAATCCCCTCGAAATATCCATAGGTCAGTCAAGATCCTGATCATTTCAGGAAGATAATGCTATTTAGTTCAACAAAAGAAGGATATTTATTTTTGTTTAATGGGTGTAGTGTGTAGAGAGCAGAGCATGACATGATGAATTCAAGACACGAAGTGAGATAATCCATCTTTCAAGATGACAACACAAGGCAACACCGTGCTTATTTAGTCATGGGTTGCTCAAGAGATGCCGGAATTAAACCATATCATTTTCTGAAAAGTCAACCTATCACCTGTGGGAAATCCTTGGGCGATGCGTTCGGAGGATTGGTGCTGGTAAAAACAAAATCCACGATGTTACTTAAATCAAAACTTCTGAACTTATTGACAGTCTGATACGTGGCTGTGTAGCGTGCATTGCTTTTTAAGACCACAAAACTTTTTTATTGACGGTGTGAAATACAATGTCGGACATCATCTCTGTTCCAATGGAAAAAGCTCTACAATCAATCTGAGAAGAACAATGAAGCATTTACAAAATTTAACATCATAGAAAGTTACATCATGAGTCATATTTTCTTTTTATTTAACTTTTCTCATTTAGATAATAGACTATCAGTTTGAAATTTAAAATCCCCCAAAATTGTTGAGCAGTATAAAGTTTCTGTGTTTTGTAAACTGGTAGATGATTATTCTGATCAAGCAAATGACCCATACACCCTATTGGTCAGCCATCTAAAAAAAAGTTATCTCCCTTTTTTTCATCCAGAATCCGCTTCCTATTCTTCGAAAACATCCTGCGCCAAGACATTGGCTGGTTTGACTGCAATGACGCAGGAAGTCTTAATTCCAAAATGTTCAGGTAAAAATGAATGTTTATTTTTTTGAAGTATCAGATAGTTTTAAGCTGGGTATTTTTTGTACAAGATGTTCCTGAGGATAATAATCAATGCACGAAGTAAAAGGAAGCTCAACATACAGGGTTTTTCTTGTTATCAATTTGCTTCGATTTATAAATGGAATACCTGAGAAACCAAGAAAGATAGAAAAGTGCGGTTTTCTGCCAAGGCTTGGGTATTCACTGGCATTATGTGTCATACCAATTTGACTAGTGTACATTGTCTGGTTAATTTGCTGCGTCACTTTTTCAACAACTATGGAATTATCGCATTCTCACTTTGTCAATTTCATTCAGATCAACGAAATCGAGGACTCTTCTCCATATTATTGATATATAGAGTTCTTCTGGTTACCACGGCAATGCAAAAAGAGAAATGAGAGAAATAGCTCTTTTAACTTTGCAGAACAAGGAAGTAAGGCTTGAAAAGTGTACAAAACTTAATTCTTCACACTCTGTTGTCATCGAGGCGTCAAATGATGCCATTTATTATTTCACAGCGATATACCCAAGATCCAAAGAGGACTCGGAGAAACCGTGTCAACCGTTATCCAGTATCTGACATCGTTTCTGGTTGGTTACATCATCGGGTTTGTCAAGATTCCTAAAATGGCCGGAGTGCTTGTAGCCTACAGCCCAGCTATGGTCATTGCGGGTGGGGTGTACAGCTACGTGAGTATAGCAGCAATGACCCACCCTGTCACAGTCTTACCTTGGTATTCTTTTTTTTTCAAACCAAGTTTTTACACTCTTTTACAAAGCTCATAGATTATACGGATTGAAACACGAAATGTATTGTGTAATAAATTTTTCTCACATATTATGTTTGACATTACGGCGGTTCCATTCAATTCATTTTAACTTCCATTCAATTTTTCCTCAATATTTCTGTTATCTTAATTTAGAGAACTATGAGACTATTACTAATTCATCATTAAAAAATCGTTTTAACGCTTTTAATCCGCAGCTTGCAGGCTCAATGACTGCCAAAATACAGAATGCCTATTCCAAAGCAGGTTCAATCGCTGAAGAAGTATTGAGCTCCATCAGAACTGTTGCAGCATTTGGAGGAGAGCAAAAGGAATCTTTTAGGTATGGACATTCAACCCACAAGCCCTCTGCATAACAAAAAATAGAATATTATTGATGTTATTCACATCCACCTTGAAGAAAAGGACAAATAAATTGTTGTGCTCCAAGATGAAAATTTGACTTCGCAGATATAATTTTGAACTTAACAATGCAGGTTACAATTAATACAACCAAAGGATGACAAAGAATATATGAGTATTGAGTAATTGTGATATCATTTTACACTGTCCTCTCAGAATTTTTACCATTAAGGTCATATTTTAATGATTATTAACCCAGGCCTTATTCCAATCCACAGGTACGAGAGGAATCTAGGAGAGGCTGAGAAATACGGTCGTAGGAAAGGATTTGCCCATGGGTTCTCCGTGGGCCTTTTCAACATGGCCAATTTTTGTACCTACGCTCTCGGGCTTTGGTACGGAGGAAAACTGATCAGAGAGGACAATGAAGGTGTAGATGACGTGATTATCGTAAGTGAATATTGCTTCAACAAACCGTGCTAAACCACCCACCCTCTGAAACACTATCCACTCTGTCTGTCTGTTTGTCTGTCTCTCTGTGTCTGTCTGTCTGTCTGTCTGTCTGTCCGTCCATCCATCTATCCATCCATCTATCTATCTATCTATCTATCTATCTATCTATCTATCTATCTATCTATCTATCTAT
>JBCIKM010348861.1:0-11197 GCA_039654465.1 Melibe viridis
GTAAGACGATAGCTTAAGTGTAAAAGAAAAGAAACAGAAGTAGAAGAGCCCACCAGGGACTCCCACCAACCACCCGCGAACAGAGTTGTGGCAGGTCTTCTAAATGCATCCCTGCATAGCATGCGAAAAATGACATGCAAAATGAGTGATAGATTCTGAAATTTCTCCAAAGGAATCACCCTTATGCCAGTGAAAATTCTGTCTTTCTATTCTGTAACACTTTAAAAAGTCCTTCCACACATCTCATAATCAGGAAAACTTTCGTGAAACGAATGAAACAATATTTCTTACATCAAAGCAATTCATTGCAAGAAATTTCAGAATGTTATCGCATATTTTGAACATCATTTTTCAGTTGAGCATGCTCCACAAAAAAATATTTAGAATAACTGCCATAACTCTACACACTTCCAACTAATAATCTGAATTTTTGTTTTGTTTTGTTATCCATATCCCTTCATACCGCCTAAGCAGTATCGGGATGCAGCTCCAAGGAGCTGAGAGGAACTCTGTACAGCAAGAAATAAAGATAGGCAGAGGATCGGTCCACTATGCCTAATCTTGCATGGCATAATGAGCAATACATTTGGTATCTGCTCATTAATAAAGACAAATGAGCCATTTTACCACAGGACAGCAACTGATTTTTCTTAACATACTGAATGTGATTAGTTGGTCCCACTTTTTGAAAAGTTCCATAGTATATGTGCATTGGTTACCATTTTATTGCAGATTAAGAGTGGTCCCTTTTTTATGGGTCACCTAGTACTGGTAGATCTCCCTCCCCTACTCCTCTCCATCACAACCACCACCAAAAAAACAACCAACCAGGTCATAATTTATAAACGTTCAGTGTGCACTTTTCTATCCATCAAGTTCAGAATCCTACGCCCAATGTGCCAAGATAGGCTTTTATTTCCTCTCCCCCCAAAGAAAAAACAAGTAAGGTCTATTTGATTCCCTGCCTTTTTTCGCTTTCACGATTAATTTATTTTCAGATTTATTCCATTGAAATAAGACCCTTAAATATGCCTCAGTTATGGGCAAATTAATGTGTTGGGAAGACAAGACATTTTCTCAACACAACTCTACAGACAAACGGAAAATTGGCAAAGGTGGACGGTGAGAAAGATGTTAGTGTAGTGAAAGTAACTGTTTGCCCCTTCCCCCCCCCAAAAAAAAAAAAGTCTTTCTCAATGCAAAACGCGACCTGGCAGTGAAGAATCAGATTTAGTTCCAAATGATTCCAATTTCTCTGGCATCTTTAAAAGGAATTCGCAAGATATTTTCTAACTCTCCCCTTAAAATCATCTACCCTGATCTTGTAATAAAACCGCAGTATGGTGATATGTCGGCATAAATCGCCCGACTACAATTTGTGGCTAGTTTATGCTTGTTTATCCATGTAGGCATGATGGCTTGGGACAACATTGGGGTTTACACTGATTCACTCCAGAACAAGATTCAATCTTTTCACCATTATGACCAAACTAAAAAAAGATATCTTGATAGTGTCATATATATTTGGAAAGCTTATTGCCTGAAGATTGTCAACATGCCAGTTTTGTGTCATTTTGTAAATTTTTGTGCCCAGTAAGGTGAGTTATAATCGGGGCAATAAAATTCCATAAATTTTCCACTTTCCTGCCATGTAGATTATCCTACATCATCCCTAGTGGAATAAATTCCTGTTATTGTGATAGAATATTTCTTGTGAACAGTTTGGTTGATGATATGATACAATTTTTTTTGTGAGGAGGACGTGATGATCCTGTCGATTGATTCACCATTGTAAAACTCACACGTTGACAAAAAATCAAAACAAGCAAGAAAATTGACTCAAAAAAGAACAAAGCAGCTTCGAATGTTGACAAAATGCGCTAAAAAGGGTTCGTTTCACATCGTTCTTCAATTTTAATACCACTGGTAACATAAAAAGAAGTCTTCACCTTCGCAGGAAACAATTTTACATAGTCAGCCTAGTGCGCTGAATGATGGGCTTACCGGCTCCTTTAAAAATAATGGCTGCTGATCAGTCATCTTACCGGAGTGAATCGGTTAATGTTCTTCATTTTCCTCCTTCCTTTGAAAAACCCTGAAAGCTTTCCACCCAAACAACTTTCCAAAACCAAAACCGTCACCATACTTGACAACTGTTAGAAGTTGTTTCATCAAAACACAAGTTATGAAATAATTGCCTCCACAAAAAAAGAGTCTGATGACCTAGAGTAGCCTGAGTAATAACACCAGACTAGTCTCTGTAAGAACACGAAACAGCATGACAATCAATATGAAAAAAAAAGAGGAAAATTGGCTTCTTTGAAAGAAAACAATGCCCTCTTGTTATGGAAACTAAACAATATTCCAAACATATACTATAGCTGATTTCCAGGGACCATAGCATTAGTCACAACATGATTTAAGACAGACAATTTCCTCCCCCCACCCCCACGGGGGTTAGGGTAAGGGGTGGAAACTTTTCATTGCCTCTGATTATATCACCTTTATTATTATCGTTGGGCAAGAAGTTTTACCCCTGATACTTCAGGGCCTGGGAAGGCATAATCCAACCTTGGTGCAGACCCTGGCTATGAGCACAGTGCAAGAGCCATCAGTCATCTAGTTTCTGAACATATAATTGAGGGGTCGACATTTGGTCTATTGCTCAACAAGCCAAGCAAAACTCTTCCATGTGAGAATTACCCCCTTTTTTAAAGTTTGTACATGTGTAAATTTTGAAGAAAAATAAAAACAAAAAAACCTCGGAATTGTACCCTATCTGGACAGACATAGCATAACTCTATGTATCTGCAAAATTGCAAAACTAGAAAAATATGTTGATATGAAACATTTTGTCCTCCTTAATTCTAAAAAGTATTCCTCTCCGCCAGAGGTTCAAATAATGCTTGCAAATTCTTTATGAACAGGTTTATATCTGGGTTGGAGTTTGCAGATAATAGAAGGAAGGTTTTAGTCTAGTTCTTGAAGGAACATTAACCATCTATATTGAAATCTCCTGCAGAAATGACCTCGTTGCTCAGAGCAAGGCACTAAAGACTCGCCTCAGCTATCCATTTAGAACCTTGAACACGTCAAGTAGTTTGAACAACGGTTAGCTGGAGACAATGAGATAACACGGAGAAACTTAACAGTTGTTTATGTCCCCAAGAAGAAGAAAAAAATCAGTTTTTTTGTTCATAGCGTTAGTTCTTTGAAAAATTTAATCAGAAATATTTTGATTTTATGAATGGTACCGAATGAACCAGATTACACAAATGACAACATTGTAGAACAATGTACAGAATCTAATGTTGCCAAAGTCATACTTTAATCAATTCGTCACCATATGTACAAAAACATGAGGTGGCTATCTCTACTAGTTCCCATGTTATTTTGATTCTTTATTCAGAATTTTTTTTGGTTTTTTTAAACCGTCTTACATTATCCTTTCATCAAAAGAAACTTGTCAACTTTGGCAAAGGATTGATGACAGAGTGTTTGATGGAGCCGATTTCAAACTGAATTGTCTTAACAAAAAGTCAAAAAATGGGGTAGATGGATGAGGGGGTGAAATAAAACCAATACCTTAATAACCTAAGATTAGGAGGGTCATGAGATGTATCACCTCTTGAATGTGCTGATAAGCAAAGAACCATTTGGCTACACAAGCATTTTGAGATATAACATGAGTGTACACAGCACACAAAAAAATTCCCCCCAAAAAAGAAAAATACTTTTAAATGTAACATAAAAAATGACCTCCTTGTGACAGAATTTGCTGTTCCACAGTTCCTCTTGACAAGTATGTTTTCATTTCTGTGACACTTCTAAGTAATGTTTGGACTGCGCTTTTTACCAACCTACATAATTTTGGACTTTAAACACACTAATTTCTTGGTCCATTAAATTGACCACTAAAGATTGCACAGGGCCAAAGGTCTAAAAAATATAATAGCACCTAATTATCTAAACTTTGAAGAGTTGCAGCTTGTAACAGCTTTCCAAGCATTTGATTCACATCTATATAGATATTATTAGATTTAAGAAAAAGACAGATTAAAAAGAGGTTCAAAACTAATTATGAAATAAACAAGCAAATACAAGATGTGGGAAGTTTGATGTATCTGGGGGCAAAGTGTTTCCAAAGATGGAGGAAGTACAGTAGACATCAAAAGAAGAATTCCAAAGGCCAGTGAAACGCTCAGGAGGTTATTAAACATATGAAAGGCCAGAGATATTAAAAGGAAAACTAAAGCCACCCTCTGTCAGAGCCTTGTAGTATCTATGTTGTTGTATATGGATGTGAAACATGGAAGCCGACCAAAGGAAAAGAATGCAAAATAGACAACTTCCAAACAAAATGCCTCAAGCGGATTTTTGGACTCCAGTGGGAACAACACATTCCCAACAGAAAAATCTTGGAAATGGCAGGCATGGTAACAGTGAGTGAGGAAGTGGGAAGATGAAGAAGATGGAGATGGATTAGGCATGTTCTCAGGAGAGGCACAGAGGATGACTGCGCTGTAGCTCTAAGGTGGACTCCAGATGGAAGAAGGAAGAGGGGAAGGCCCAAAATGACATGGAAAGGGATGGTTGAGGTGGAGATAAACAGTGCAGGCTGGCAGTCGTGGAGTGCAGCACAACAAGCAGACCAAGACTGACCACAATGGAGACCTGGCATTCAAGCCTTGTGTGCCTCATGGCACTGAGATTTTTAATTTAGGTATATACACCAAGGACATACTGTCTATAGTTTACTTTCACTTAATGTCGATTGATCAATTTGAACAGTATTGTTGTAGTTTTTCTACATTTTCTTTCCACTATGTAGCTTGAAGCTTTTTGACAAGGAGCTCTGTCGCTGTAGCTCCAAAAAATCAAAACAAAAGTGATTTGATTTGATCATACAAGATCAGTAAACTATACAAAAGGTTACCCTAAGAAAAAAAATTGTCACATTACCTTTTCTGACTGCTCATCTCCATCACTAGCATCATACTTGTCATGAGATGACTTGCTCTGAACAAATGAGAAAATACTTTCTAAAATATATGGAAGGACACTTAAAATATTTCAAAGGATTGTTTATTTTATTGGTGGTTTTAGGATGCCACAATGCATGACAGCCCAATGGGAAAGTAAGATTATATAAATAGTTAAAAGAGAGAGCAGATCTACCCACAAAGAAGACTAATTTTACTAAATAGTGGATATAAAAAAACATATTAATGCCACAAAGCATGGTACACCAATCCTCTGCCTATCTTCATTTCTTGTGAGTTTTTCACCGGCTCCTTGGAGCTGGGTCCTCACACTGCTTAGGCGGTATGAATTGATATGGAACAAAATAAAACATTAATGCCACAAAGAGATTAATTACAATGACAAAAAATATCATCTCTCCTTAATACACCACAGCTACCAACCACAAAGGCATAATGGTCAAGAAGGATCCAAAATCTTGAAACTCTGTGTGTGTCAAAGTACTGTAGGTAGTTACCTTTTAATGTGTAACACTGCAGCCATGTGTCAAAAGGTATGAAATGGGGAATGACCAATGAAACAAAAACCAGACAACAAACTCAGGACAAAAAAAGAAGAGGGGAAAAAGTAAGACGATAACTTCAGTGTAAAAGTGAAAAGAGAGAAGTATAGCGCACAAGGGCCACCTCCAAACACAATTTCCTGATGGGGTCGGTCATTCAAAGAAAAGAGCAATACCATGAAAAAGACACGAAATATGAAATCTATGACTGGATAAATTAATTTAAAGTCATAAAGAAAAAGACTTTAATGATTTATACAAAGAGGAAGCAACTTATTGCAAAAGTTTCACGACTCACTTTGTCAATTCTAAAATAAAATGACTGAGGAAAACATGACAGGGAACTCATACATTTCACAAAACTCTATTCCCCTTTACAAGGAATTGACGACAAAATCAACTACAGGTACCAAGATGTTTAAAAAGAAATGAACCGCTGAAGTGAAAAAATGAAAAATCAAAAGATTATATTTTTAGGATGACAATTATTGTCTCAACTCTTTTCAGTGTAATGAAAAAGTAAAAAATTGCTTTTCTTTCACACAATCAAAATCTCACCTTTGGGTCAAACTCTTTCCCGTCCTGTGTATGGACCAGGGGAACATTGACATCTTTATTTTTGGCAGTGTCCCCACCATGATCTTTATCATTCCCTCGTGATCTGAACATGACTGTTTTCTTAAATGACCTATTCCGTCATGAAAATATCACATACAGCTGTTGACCAGAACCAAATAGCTGTGGTCCAAATGAAGGCAGATGTGATTCTTATCTGAAATAATGCCGAGAATAAACAAAAGACAAGGTAACGTCTCTGTGGGGTTTAAAAAGCATCCGAGAAATAAATTTGAAAGAATATAAACTAAGCTTTCTAGTATCTTTACTTTACAAGTCCCTTTCAGTCTGAAAAGTTGTGCTTCAGCTATAAAAGCAAAATAAAAATCTTGAGAAATTCAAGACATGTGTAATCATAATAAATAAATCATGGACTGAAGAAAGAAAAATAAAAGAGCATTCAAAACTAGTTTCTAAATTTGATTTGATTTCCTTGAGAAGACAACGTTTTGTACATAAATTTGTCAAAATTTCTATGAAATTCATGGATGTATAGAATTCATTAACTGGAAATGTGCAAAGAACAACATAAATTGTAACTAAAATGTACACTGCAACTGCGTATGGCCAAAGGAGTAGCCATCAAAATAAATAATAAGATGCTAACAACTAACTGGGTAAGTATAGAAGTCTTGTCTAATGGTTTGGACTGTGGCACGTGCATTATATTCCTCTTGAGGTGGTGTGGATGGTGGCACTGGACTAGCTACATCGTTTGACTTGAGACACTAATTCAGACGCAAACACCCAGTCTCTCATCAAGTTATTTAGGGCTGTCAATGAGTGCCTTCCACCTAAAGGTTCCCTCCTCCCTCTGAATATGTGGTGACTTAATTATGCTCAACACTGGTACCAGATATTAGACGCATTGCCTGGCAGAGTTTACCGTCCACTGCGTTGACAGTGGTGCACCACCCTCACACAGGGCAAGCGTCAGCCACACATAACATTTTATTTTTGTGGGGAGGGTTGGAGAGAAATAGAGGAGAAGAGGCACAAATAAGCAATGCCAGTAAATGGATATTGACAGGTATTGATGCCTCAGAAGAATTTTAAGAGTCCAATGGACAGAAAAGCTCAGGAATGAAGATTTGTGGGACAGAACGGGACAAGAACCTGTGGACAAAATGATTGTTCGCAGGAAGTGGGGTTGGATTGGACACACCCTCAGGAAACCCCCGACCAACACCACACTTCAGTCCCTACAATGGAATCCGCAGGGGAAAAGGAAAAGAGGGCGGCCTCGTAGCACCTGGAGAAGGAACACAAAATAAGAGATTGAAAAGAATGGCAAGACTTGGGCCTATCTGCAGAAGGCAGCCCAGAACATAGGGTTCGATGGCGGAGCGTTGTTGATGGCCTATGCTCAGCCATGAGCGATGGGCATAAGTAAGTAAGTAAGTAAGTAAGTAAATGGATATACGTAGAAGGAACTGGGCAGGAAAAAGAAAAAAGTTTGAGCGAGAGTGTTTGGAGAGATAGCTTTGTCTGGATAAGACTCCGAAAAAAATCAGAGCTCTGATCCCTTCAAGTCAAATGAAGTAATGGCTATTCAAATGGGCTACATTTAATCTCACCCGGAATGAGAACATCCCATGACTCACTATTCTCACCCAGTGTTGGCACGTACGAGAGAAGGCAGACACTATTCGTCCACATCGGTGGAAACATTTTGCTGAATAGACTGACAAAAAGACAAAAATATTGGTTTTTAAGCAAATAGGTTTGTTAAATCCCTCAATTTTTTTGGTGGTGATTTATTAAAGAATTTACATATTTGTTGTATTTTATGTACAGCTTTATTCAATGGTTTTACCAGTAATAAGCAGTGTTGATAAACAGTCAATCAAATCCATTTAACATTGTCAGAATGTGGACGAATAGTCACTTTGAATAAATAAATAGATCATTGAGGTAGCTTTTTTGTATATATGTAAGTATTTATTCAGAGTTAGGAATTTAGAGTGGGTGGAAGTTGGTCAACATCAGTGAATCTGTGTCTACACAGGCAGGTGAATTGGCAGTTTGATCCTGGGACAAAAGGTCAGCTCAGTAAGCTGGTTGGACCAGGAGAGAAAAGCCCCTTCAAATCCCATTAAAACAATAGTATGATGGCGCTTTGGAAATTTAAGCTTTTTGACATTTGATTGATATGTTGATAAGAAGCCACATTATGATTTGGTAACTGGGCAGTTGTAGTGGTCGAAATTGTTCAGCCCGGGGCTGGCAGTGAGAGGTGATTTAAAAACTGAAAACCACCAGAAGAGTGTCAATAAAATGCCAACTCTTTGTCCAGATCAGGATTTTTTTTTTAAACTTCAAGCCCGATCTTGTACCATAACTTTAAAGACACAGTAGACTGCCTGGACTATTCTTACAGGACTTTAACTGTTTCTACATAAGATAGATTTTCCACCTGTCCAGCCTTCTTCAGCAAGAGTGACGAAAAACAGAGAAAAATCCAGGACTAAAGCATAACTTTCGAATTTTTAAGCTCATAAAAAATGTTCATACTCTTTTTTGAAGAAGAATTTATTTTTTTCCCTTGGTGGTTGATGAGGTAATGAATCCATAACGAATTCTGCAACTAATTTCAGGGACCTTTTGTGATTTGTTGAACTGTGATTGAGCTGTAAACAGGAAGCTAAAAGCGCTCAGCGTGTGAGAGGTCATTCGCGTAATTCAAGTCGTACAAAAATCCTATCAACATATCGATTGTTGATGTTAACAACTGCTGACTCGCACATGAGCGGAAAATGTCGATCATTAATTTTAAAATGTGAGTTCTTGGGCAGAGCAGTTGAGACTTGGTAGTGTGACCGTCGTCACTTCACTTTGAAATACCAAAGAGACATTGGTAGTGAAGCCAGTCTAGATGAGAGGAACAAACGAAACAGGAAGATTGTAAGTCGTCCGAATAAGGATTCGAACCCAGGGCTTACCATGGCACCATTGCCTGGCCACTGTCCTGACGACCTGAACGATCAACTCGGAGGTCTCGTGTGCACGTTGCGCAAGAGAAAAATCCCTTGGGCATTGAATATTGAAAAGAGTAAGCCACTGTTCTGGCAAAAGTCCGGGTCATTTCCAACCACTGGCAATAATTTTGGAGATACTTGCCATAGCTGATGAATGAACTCCATGGAAGTTGCATGAAGTGTTTTGCACTTTTTCCAGAGCAGATACGAACTTCTTCCAATTAATATTTGGCACTTTCCACACTAAAACGGAATTTCCAGGGCAAATTTGGCAAAATAATACACGTGATATATGTATTGCCATTGTGACGTGCACACGAGACCTCCGAGTTAATAGTCCATCTCCAATAGGACAAGATGCTCCATTTTACCTACCTAGTACCTGGTGTTTGAGGTTACTCGGTATTGTTTGTTTGTTTATTTATTGCTGGTTTTAAACCCCACGACACACAAGGGTCATGGAGAGCCCACAGGGGATGTTGGATGATGGGTTTAGTTCAAAGATAGAACAGATCAAACCACAAACAGCAGAAAGATGATTTACACTAAAACAAATATTACCGAAAACGAATATGAACACCAGGGAGAAATGATTTACAATAACAACAAAATATATCTGAAGTGTGAAAAAAAAAGACGAAAAGAAACAGTCTTAAGTGTGAAAAAAAGAGAAAAGAAACGGAAGTAGAAGTGCCAAGCGGTCATCCAGGGACACCCACCAACCGCCCGCAGGTTACTGTTGTTACTTGTGTCAAATCAAATGGCATCAAACCAGCTGAAGACTGGCAGGCAATCACTGTGCTAACTGTGGCAGAATTGATCAGTCAATATGAAAGTGTATGCGAAGAGTTACAGACTTCGAAGCGGTAGTGGTGACGTCAGTGAAAAAAAAAATGCCTATCACTTAAAGTTTCGTGTTTTGTTTGTTAATTGGTTTTAGGGCCCCATGACACACGAGGGTCACAGAGGAGCCGAGGGGAAAGTAAGATGATAGAATAGAATAAGTTCAAAGAGGGAACAGATCAAACCACATACAGCAGAGAGATGATTTACACTAAAAAATAAATCTCTCTCAAAACACATCGACACCACAGAAAGATGATTTACGTTGACAAAAAGTATCATCTCTTCTTAAAAAAATAACCGATGGCCACCACTCCCAATCACAACAGCATTAAGGTCCAGGAAGACTCGGGATCTTATGTTCATTGGAGGTTTTAGGGCATTAGGGCCCCACCACACACGAGGGTCATAGAGGAGCCCAGAGGAAAGCAAGATGACAGAATTAGTTCAAAGAGGGAACAGATCAAACCACAAACAATGGAGAGATAATTCACACTAGAAAATAAATATCATCTCTCAAAACACATATCGAGACCAAAGAGAGATGATTTACAAAGACAAAAAATATCTCTCCTTTCAAAAATCACCAAAGCTCATTACCCATCATAGCATAATGGTTCACGAAGACCCAGGATCTTTAACCCTCCTTTGTGTACAAAAGTATTCTGTACGTTTAACTTGTGACCCTGCAATATGCAACAAAAGGCATGAAATAAGGGATGACCTCCAGGTTGCAAACAAGACAACAAAAACAGGACATCACAAAGTAAGACGACAGAACTCAGGATCTTTAAACCCCCTACGTGTACTTAAGTACTCAGTACGTTTTTTAACTTGTGTCCCTGGAGTTTGGTACCAAAGTATGTTTAACTTTGTTTATTGGAGGTTTTTGGGCCCCACGACACATGAGTCACAGAGGAGCCCAGAGGAAAGTAAGATGGGATTAGTTAAAAGAGGGAACAGATCAAACCAAAAACAACAGAGATGAGTTAAACTAAGAAATAAATATCATCTCCCAAAACACATCCACACCACCGAAAGAGGATTCACAATGACAAAAAATATCATCCCTCCTTACAAAAAATAAGCAATGGCCATCACATATACAGCATTATGGTACAGGAAGACCCAGGGTCTTTAAACCCCCTTTGTGTACAAAAGTACTCAGTACGTTAACTTGTGACCCTGCAGTCATGTACCAAAAGGCATGAAATAA
>JBCIKM010348972.1:0-11197 GCA_039654465.1 Melibe viridis
TCTTCTTCTTCTTCTTCTTCTTCTTCTTCTTCTTCTTCTTCTTCTTCTTCTTCTTCTTCTTCTTCTTCTTCTTCACATATACTATTACTGTTATTACTAGCTAAGGTATTGTTCTTGGAATGGTTGGCTGTTTTTGTTGTAGGGAGTCCATTCACTCCCTTCTAAACATAGATGGTAGGGTCCTATTCTAGAAACAGTTGGCTGTTTTTGTTGTTTGGAGTCAATTCAGGCTGAATAGGAGAGTCCTTCAAAAGACAGATGACAGGGAAAACCAACTAGGAAAGCCTAGTGGGGACAGAACTATTTAGATTCCCTTGCTTGTCTTATGGAATTTTAAGACCTTCAATTTTGTTTCAGGTGCATCTTTAGAATTTAAAAAACATGAGTCATATTCTTTGTTTGTTTTAAGGTCTAGTTTTGGATCCTTTGATGTTTCAGGAAATCGGGTCACATGATGTTACAATCATTGTTTTGAATGATTATCATTATTATTATTATCACTATTTGTCACTTGTATACACTGTAACCTTATTTTGAATTTAAATCAATTCGTACACTTGGAATTGCCTCTGGGTTGTTGAATTTCTAGTCAAGCAAAGCTTTGAGGAATTTTTTTCTTACCACTTATGACTAGGTGTTGTCTTAAAAAGGATTGAACAGTTAGAACTGCATCAAATTTTTAGCTGTTGTGCTTTTGATTTTGATTAGTAGTTTCTCCTTTTAATATTCAAAGTGAGAAATTATGAGCCTCAGCAAACTTTCAGTGGCCTTTTTGATTATCAACTTTAACTTCTAATTAGAAGTTCCATTTCTTCCTATCCTTACCATGTTCTTTTGAAAATTTTCAGCCAACTGGGACTTTCCTATGTAATGGCAACCAGTGGTGCAGTTGCAACAGCCCTTGGTTTGAACAGTTTGGTCAAAGTAAGGATACAAGAATATTCTCTTTGCTTCTAAACAGAGATTACATTTTGAAGCTGTCAGAATACTTGTCACTATCTGAAAAAATGCTATAAAAGATTTTCATCATAGATACATCAATTATTAATTTTTGCTCATAGACAATTGTCTAACTTAGGCTATTGTGTTCATAGAAAGCATAAAACGCAAACGCTTTAATATAAATTTAAATTAAAACGTGATTTATATTTATTTGAGGCTTTGAAGCACCAATATTTCTTGTAGGCAAATGTATCTTTCTAATAAAAAATTAGTTGACCTTGAATTCTTGAAAACAGTATTATCTTCATTTAAAATTGAATAGCTACTATTAGATAAGAAATTTTTCCAATAACTAAAGCAGACGCCCTTGGATAAATCAGCTCATTGGTCTTTCTCAATGAGCAGATACCACCAAAAGCAACAGCAGCTATTGTTTGGGTTAAGATCGAGTAATATCCCTTATGTATTGCTCATTATGCCACGCAAGATCAGGCACGGTGGACTGATCATCAGCCTGTCTTCATTTCTTGTGATCCAGAGCTTTTCCCAGCTCCTTGACAGAAGACTATTATATCAGATTTGATTGCAACTATCCAACTAAGGGATGATAATAATGAAAACTTAGTTTTACTAGACAATTTATCAGCTTGAAGTCCTCAAATATGCCAAAGAAACCTTAAAAACTAACAATGGTAAACAGGAACAAAGTACATGAAGTAGGAAAACAGATTTTTTTGCAAAGAAGAAATTGATGGTGTGCTATCAATGAGCGTAATGATAAACTCTTTAAAAATTCACTATTTAGGTCAGTTAGGTCAGTTTTGAAACTAATAATTTGTAAGAAATCTGACAGTTCATTTAGAAAATCATACCATGCTTTTCATATGAGGAAGAGTTTTCTTCCTTATTCAAAGTCTTACGCCTTTGTATAATGCTTTTTTATTTTATTCTATCATTTCAGGGTGTCAAAATTTGATAGAATGATAAAGCTTTGGTTTACTTGAAACATTTTGACTTTGTATTGCATTTTCAAATTTTAATTCAAGTATGTCTTTTACATGATGTTTCTAACTTTTTCAGCTTTATTAAATTTAAATTAATAGCCATTGAAATATTTTATTAAAATTAATATTTGTCAGATTGAACTTTTTGCTATTGAGTTCACTTACCCAATTTATCTTATTTGAGATAATTTAGATCTTCCTTTTTTTCTTGTGATCTTCTAAAAACGAGTTATTTGAGATGATTTTCATTCATTTTTATTGCATTTCTTTCTCCAAATTCAGCTATTTTTTGTTTTTATTTGTAGAATTATCATAAGTTTAAGAAAACAAAAAACAAATATACTGTGAAATAAGTGCTGAAATCTTTAAAACAGTGGATTTGGTTATTTGAATAGGTTTGAAGTATGTAATTTCATGTGCTATTTTTCATTCTGAATTTTTGAAACAAACATTTCAGTCAACATTCTTTTATCACCCTACTGTTTTTATAATTGTTCACTTTGGATTTTGTGTTTGAACGTTTTCTTTTTTCATCATGACTCATCAGGAATCTGTTTTTGTTGCGAAGGCTGTTGTTTGCATTCTTGTAGTTCAAGATGCATTCCATAAATTGAATAAGTTTTTGAAAGTTTGTACAAAGGATGAGAGTGATCATAGACAAATTAAAGAAAAATAGTTTAATAGTGGATTCAAGAGGCTGAAAGGTTTCTTTTTAGGATTCAAACTGTATGATAACCTAGAAGAAGTGTAAGTTTTAGGAAGTGAAATGAACAGCAGGATACAGTTCCTTTTCCATCAGTGTGAGGTTGACCATGATTGATATGGGGAAGTGATTTTGCCCTTGTCAACCTAGATCACCTTGCCACTTAATTCTTTGAAATAAAAAGTGGAAAATGAACAAAACATAAATTTGGTAAATACACTGTTTCTTTTAATTAATGCAATACTCTCTTCACATATTCACAAAATGACAAGTTAAATCTTTATTGATTATGATGAGAATGATTGCAGGTGATACCAATATGTCACACTAAAAGAAAGAATACAATAGTTCTATTTTGAGATTTCTCCTTATTTTCAGAGGTTTCCACCACTGATTGGTAGATTTGTGCCATTTGCTGCTGTGGCTGCTGCCAACTGTATCAATATTCCATGCATGAGATCAAGGCAAGCTCAATTTAGTATTAGATGTTCATTTTGAATTAAATCTTTATTTGATTGATACGGACTGTTTGGAATCCTTTTTGCCCTTGCTTTCGAAAGAGGATTTAAGGTCATTTTTAGATAAAATTAAGATGGTTTTTAATACCTCCCTGTCTCAATTTTCAATAAGATTCCATCTTTCATAATTGCTGCATTTTTTCTGTCTTTTGTGAATCACAGAGAAATCAGTCATGGTATTCCTATTTTTGATGAGAATGGGAACAGAGTTGGAGAATCATCAAATGCTGCCAAAAAGGCTATTGCTCAAGTAGTTGTTTCAAGAGTCTTCATGGCTACCCCTGGCATGAGTGAGTTTCAGACTTTTTAAAATGTTGTTAATTGTTGAAGAGTAATCTTGATATATTTATTGTAAAATGAATAAACATGTTACAAAGAAGGCAATATAATTTACTTATCTTTTCTTGAACAAGTTTCTTCACACAGGGATCATGAGGAGGAATTGTTGTGTGACACCTCAACACCTTGTTTTAAGCCACTACCCTTCTTTTTAAATATTCAGCTCTAGGCATTCCCTCGGGAGCCATTTTTGATGACTCATTTATTGGAACCTTTCTATAAGATGAAAAATATGTTAATTGATTTGCGTCTTGATTCTTCCCTATATTGTATTTCCAGTAATAGGGTAAGCCTTAAATGAGCTGTATTGTTTTACACGCTTTTACTGATAAACTTTGTACTATTATCCATATCCCTTCATACTGCCTTAGCAGTGTCTGGACCCAGCTGGCTCCAAGGAGCTGGGAAAACCTCTGGATCACAAGAAATGGCAGATGATCAGTCCACCATGCCTAATCGTGGGTGGCATAATGAGCATTGCATACATGGTATTACTCAATCTTAAACCAGACAATAGTTGCTGTTGCCTTGATGGTATCTGCTTATCAAGAAAGACAAATGATCCAATTTACCACAGAGCGAATGGATATACTACTTTAATGAAATTTTATCTTGCTTTTGTTTCAAAGTATTTGAATTGGTTTTGGATTATGTTCTCTATACCTTGTTTTTTAATGTTTTTTTTGTTTGTTTGTTATTTTTTTCTTAAGTGATTCCACCATTCATAATGAATGCCCTTGAAAAGAAACCATGGCTTCAAGCAAGGCCATGGCTCAATGCACCAATTCAAGTCTCACTTATAGGAGCTTTGTAAGTGTGCTATCTTGTTAAATTGACATTGATATTTTTTATACTTTTGAGTAAAACAGCTGGCTTGATTGGTAATTGCATTAGGTACTGTTTTATTTAAGAGTTTAAGAGGAATATCTTGGACTTCCGCTGAAATAGTCTTTTTCAAGCATTGAAAAAGTAGCTGAACATTAAAATAAGATTATTTAGAGTAAGGGTGGCCATGCGTAAATCTTAAAGCTTCAATGGTCAGTAACTGAGCTGTTTTTTATCTTAGAGTTATGGTTCTTTACACCAAAAGAAAAGCTTCCACGAGGTGCATCAACCGATGTTATTTTTCTCAAATATGCCAGTAAGAAAAAAAAACTGTCACGAAATTTCACATTGTAGAAGTGTGTGTTGATGCACCAAACGAGAGGTTGATGCTTAAAAGTTTGAAGGTTGATACACCTTTCATCGGTCAATGCGCCCATTCTTGTCTGGTGTGTTTGTGTGTGAACCTGTTGGACAAGTTTTTCGTCGTTGTTGTCAACAAGGATAATTTTTTCAGCCCCTTTCACTGGTTTTCTCCTTAATCATGTCCTACAGTATGGTTATCTCTGGTAATTCTGGATTATATTCTATCTCTGGAGATAAAAAGAAATAAACATAGAAAATAGATAAAAATTTAATACGCTAAGTCAATAGTTGATGTCTAACACTTTTTGTGCGGCATCCGAGCCGCAAGGTAGGTTGTCGACTGGTGCACAAAATTTTTACGCATGAATACTTATAACTCTATGAAAAATTACTTGTTGATGCACCAAGCAAATTACCGGGAAAATGGGAGAAGAATGGCTTATGTCACATAAAATGTAGTTGATTTACTTTTTGTTATGATTGCTTCAGATAGTTTGGAAAAAACATGCTCTTAAAAACATGATACCTTATATTGTACTTTGATTACACTATGAAAATGCATAAGAATACGAGTGAAAAACTTATCGGATGATATTTCATAACGTCAAAGCCGGATGAACAAAATAAGAGTGAAACAGTCTGTGATGCATATGCAGACTTTCAGCTAAAAACTTTGCATTTTGGTGCGATAAAGCACTGGCAACAGTAACTGGTTCTGAATCAATCAACTTACACATTGACAACCTTTACTAGATACCCTAATTGAGATAAAGCTTACTATTTATCCTAATTGAGATAAAGGCTTGGAAATTTTTAGTTGAAGATTTTTCAGACAAATCTTACAGTAAGAAATTCTAATCCTTTACTATAGCCTCATTAGAAATATAATTGATATAAAAATTAACAACAACATGTCTTTTGTCTTTCAATGTATATCAACTGCTAGTCATCAAACCAACTTTCCTTTATAAACTGGTTTGCTACAAATCCTGTAATGTGTTATGTAGACAAGGATATCTTTTTTAAGCCAGTAACCAACCAGTGGTTAGGTTGTCTTAAGATACAGTTGCTTTTGAAAATGATTATATGTTATTAAAAAGGAAAATTACAGAAACTAATTGATGTGAAAATATCAATGGTTTTTATTTGTGCTCAGAGAGCAATTAAATCTATCCTCTATTTAATGGGCGCTTTTGTTCTTTTCTTTTTAGATTGGTTTTTGCAACGCCACTTTGTTGTGCTCTTTTTCCACAAAAAAGGTGAGTGGGTCAAATTAAAGAACTGACAGGAGACATTAAGTAAAGGAACTATTTCATGGTACCTTATCTGGAAAAATCTTTTATAAACATTTTGTCTACTTAAGAGGTTTATATTTTTTATACTCTTTCCATTTTATTTAAAAAACCTTTACTCCTTGTTCAACGTCAAGTTTATGATGAAACTACCTATGATAAAAAGAATGGCATTGCTACACCTTTTCCCAATCAAATTTCAGCATTGGAGCGTTCAATTTCATCACTGAAACTTCAAATTCAACATTGTCCACTCATTTCAACACAATGCGTTCATTTTCAAAGAATAGAAAACAAGCTTGAAATGCAAAATCATCCATGTGCACAACTAAATGTCACTTAGGTCAACGAATTTCAAGGCAAAATTTTAAATGAGTGCCCTATTGATTGCACATTTTGAGTCTTGTTGAGTTTGAAGTTTCCTTTGCATGAAAATGATGCTCACAGGTGGATTTTGAACTCTCTTTGTGGAAGTTGTGTGTATGATGCTGAAGTTTAGTGCACTGGTTAAAAAAGGGCTAAAGTGGTCTCATTTCTAAAACCAGGGGAAGGAGCCAGTGATCTGAAGTCATATCAAGGCATATCGCTCCTTTGTTGCACTTATAAACACTTTGATCGCGTCCTAGTGGAAAGGTTGATCCCTGTGATCGATCCTCACATTCCATAGAGCCAGGCTGGCTTCAGAGCTGGATGCAGCATTACTGAACAAATTTTAGCATTAACCCAGTCAATTGATAACGCATTCTACCAGGGGAAAAAAGTTGGGGCAATTTTTATGGACCTTTCCTAGGCCTTTGATACCGTGTGGACCGGTGGACTATAGCTAAAACTTGCTCTGACCCTAAGGATACTGCTATGATGTTCCACCTGCAAAACGCAGTGGCAGAAAGGGAAGTGAGGGTCGAGACTGGTGGAAAGACTGTATCAGACAACTGGGATTGAAGCCTAATGTACCAGAATCAAACACCAATGCTCGCACAAAATGTGGCAAAAAAGGAATGCGCTCCTCCAGAAAATTGCTGGTACCAATTGGGGGACCAATGCAAAGGTGCTAAGGACTAGCGTGATAGCGTTAGCCTACAGCGACACAGAATACTCAAGTCTGGTGTAGGTGTGCAACTGTCGACATAGTGGATGCCCAACTCTGACAATCAATCTGATCAATTTCCGGAATGCTATAACCGACGCCAAAGGAAAGGGGCCCATGTAGTGAGTGCAATAGAGCTGCTGCGTATACAAAGAAGAGGCAACAAGAAAGTAGAAGAACCCTGTGAACTTGGTTCCCTTCGTGATGCAGTTTGAAGAGAGCCAACCCACCCTTGTTTGATATCAAGCCATCCACTCGTTGCCAAAGTCCAAATTTGACCCCATCGCTGAATGGCAGAGTGAATGGCTGGCAGGGCTGCCAAGGGGAGGATAACTTGTCCACGAAAGAGTAGGAACAAAACTCCTGGGTTTCGATGAAGGTGGAAGAAAACTCTGGGCAATGATGAAGAGACTGCGCAGTCACCAAATGTGCATGTCCAATTTGTTATTCCGAATGTCAAAGATGGAGACGCCTCTCTGTGCACATTGCCATAAGGAAATCCAGACGTCAGACCATATAATCATAGAGTGTGAGGTGACCAGGCTCTCGGGTAGATATGAAATGATTCATAATTTCATCCAGTCCTACAAAGTCAGGATCCACTTGTGACGAGAGACGGGGTGTGGGTCCCTGAATAGTCTCTCGAGTCAAACGATATAGGTAGGTAGATTGAATTTGTGCATACAATTATATGAATTTGATCGGGAAAAGTTGTAAAAGATGTTAAATTGCTTTTTACTTCTATTATTGTAACTGTTTGTTTGTAACTTATTGTTTTTAAATCATTTATTTATATTATTTTACTATTGTTATAATTATTACTATCACTATCATTTTTAGTATAACTTGTTTTGAAATATTTTGTTTTCTAATTGATTTCAATCAAAATCTGATACCCTATAGAATTCTTGAGCTCTTGGTTTGATATTTTGTACACTGTTGGGAATTGATATATCTGAGAAAAAGTTTTGCTAAAATTGAAATTATATGTGTTGTGGTTATTCTTTTGTGTTGATAAGGAAGTAAGGTGACTGTTGATATCCAACAATGATGCTTTTTCTCAAATTCATCAGCACTCTTCATCTTTCTGGAAGATGAATTCGACTCTCAAAGGTTATTTCTGTACCAGTTGTAAAATAGTAAATTTTTGTTCCTGATTTCATTTTTTTTAAAGGTTTAAACTTATTTTAATCTAATTTATAAAAACAAAAATGACGGCCATTTTAATATCTTTTTAGCTCCATAGCTGTATCAAGTCTGGAGCCTGACTTGCGAGCCAAGCTGCAAGCTTTGGAATCCCCACCAATGAGAGTTTATTTCAACAAAGGACTGTGATATGGGAAAGCACTTTATGGCAATGGTTTGAGTAGTATACATAACCATTTTTTTTTTGTTTTTGTTTTTTTTTGTTAACTCATTTAATCCCTACTAAAATTCTAGTCTGCATATTTTACATCCAGGAAGAGATTAAATGAGGGAAAATTAGCTCCTTGTCATTTTGTGTCTGGACACATTATTGAAGTGCACAGTGAATGGCTTTTGTCAAGTTCAGTGAAGTAGTAATTGCCTAGAGTTGGGGTAGGAACTGAAACTTAGTTTTGCTTGCAATGTTTTCACTGTGTTCAACATTTTTTAGTTCTTGAATTGCATCTTGAATTGAAAACCATTTTAAGAAAGAGATTTCCTAGATTCCATCCCCAATGATGTGATATTAAGCCAGGCAACTTTCTTACAGTCTGTTTTTTTTTAATCAGTGAAAATTTTTAACAAGTTTTATTTTGAATTATTTAATACATTTTGTTATTGTAGTATTATGTGTGAGTTTACTAACAACTCCCACGATCTTGATTATTTCAGGAGGGGCCAAAATAAAAATGTGTTGAACTTAATAAAGTTGTCATCATGAATAGTTATAACAGTCCACATGAAGTTTGGCCTTATATAAAACAGCTATTTTAGCCCAGTACCCAGCCAGTTGTGATATTGTAGATTAAAAAAAAACACAAGTGCATGTATTGAGCTGCAATTTTTTCAAAGCTTTCAAAGTGACATAAAACTCTAATTTACTTGGAGATTAGAAAAACGTCTTAAATTTTGATTAAAATGGAAAGGTTACAAGAATTGAACGTTGATAGAAATCTGTGAGGCATTTCACTTTTGTAAACATTGTAAAAAGTTGAGTGCAGATGGCTACGACTCACTTTTTACTTTGAAGTTAGTGAGCTTTACTCTTTTTCAAATGAAAAATTTAAGTCTCTTTTTATTGTTACGTAGAGTAAAGAATAGCTTTGTGGGGTTTTTTTTTGTGTGTTTTTTTTTATGCCTTTTTAGTCCTCATTTTCTACCTATCTTGCAGGTGGTTGGCGTATGTCTCTGGTGGGCACTTCTACTTCTGTTTCTTATCTTTTACACTTTTTCCCCTTCTCTTTGATGTCCTATTTTTGTTGTCTTGTTTGCAACTCAGTGGTCATCCCTTATTTCATGCCTTTGGGTTCATAACTCCAGGGTCACAAGTTAAATGTACTGAGGAGGTTGAGTTTTTGAGACCATTTATTTTCTTTAATTTCTTCATTATTTACGTTACTCTATGGCTTTGTCTTATCCTCCTCTTGACACCATACTCATACAACTATCTTCACAATCTTTGATTTCTGATGTCTGCTCCCTACCATTATTTCTTAGTACACAAAAGGGTTTTAAAGATCCTGGGTCTTCCTGGACCATATTGCTGTCATGGGGGATGGCTATTGCTTATTTTTATGTGAAGACATGATATTCTATTTTCATTGCAAATCATCTCTTTGTGGTGATGATATATTATGTTTTTAGTATAAATTATCTCTCTGCTGTTTGTGGTTTGATCTGTTCCCTCTTTGAACTAATTCTATCATCTTACTTTCCTCTGAGCCCCACTATGACCCTCATGTGTCGTGGGGCCCTAAATCCACCAATATGCAAACAAAACAATCCCGTATTTCATGCCGTTTGGTACATAACCCCAGGGTCACAAGTTAATGGTGCATAACCCCTGGGTCACAAGTTAAATGTACTAAGTACTTGTGTGCAGAAAGGGAGTTTAAAGATCTTTGGTCTTCCTGAAACTTTATGCTGTTATGAATGGTGGCCATTGCTTCTTTTTTATACGGAGAGATGATAGTTTTTTGTCATTGTAAGGCATCTCTCTGTGATGTCTATATCTGTTTTGAGAGAAGATATTTGTTTTTTAGTGTAAATCATCTCTCCGTTTTTTGTGGTTTGATCTGTTCCTTCTTTGAACTAATTCTGTCATCTTGCTTTCTTCTGGGCTCTACATATTAATGTAAAGAGCTTGTATTCCAGACACCTGTTTATTTTCTATCTAATTACCATTTTTTATCTGCTATTTTATCCTTCTTCCTTTGAAAGCAAAGGTATCATCCAGATCGACCTTTTATTTTCTCCTTTTTTATTTTTACTTTTTATTTCGCTATGCTACAAAAATCAATGTTTTATCTTCCTTGTTTCATGTCGACTAAATTTGTCCTGTTACCACAGAATTAGTGTTACCTGTGATAAGTAATAGCCAAACACACAATTCAGTGTTTTATTTTTCTATTAGTACACCTAAAATGAATTTTGTAATGGGATGAGCAAAATTAGTAAAATAGCTAGAAAAAAAAAGAAAAAGAAAAGATGAGTGACAGGGATTTTTGCTCATCAAGTAAAATATTTGCCTGGATATAGGGAAATACTGGTGAAAAAAGTCACAAATTCACAATATTTAATCATACAGACATACAAACACATCCCTTTAGTGCCCCCCTCTCTCTCTTTCTCTTACACACACACACACACACACACACACACACAGGATTGCGAAAAGGAGGTTAATTGATAACAAAAGGCTGGGAAGGTGCTGTTATGGGAGGTAGTCATTGTACATTTTTATTAGAAAGATGTTTGTTGTTGCTCATCTCTTTGTGGTGGAACATTTTTTTATAGATCACCGATCTGTTGTTAGTGTACTGGCGCTGTTGTGTCTCTTACTTTCCTCTCTAACCTTGGAGTGCTATCGTCTTACTTTTTCCCCTTTTCTGTGATGTCCTGTTTTTGTTGTCTTGTCTGCAACTCAATGCTCATCCCGT
>JBCIKM010349082.1:0-11197 GCA_039654465.1 Melibe viridis
GTTGGGATCCAAGGAGAAATGTTGTACATGTCCCCCCCCCCCCCCCCCCCCCAAAAAAAAAAAGTCCCCCTTCAAGATAAAAATAAAATCTAACAAAACTGTGAATACTTCGAGAAAGGTCCCATGTTCTGTATGTAAAGAGCCATAGTTGGCTATATGAAGGGATGTTCTTGATTATTCTGCTTTTAAAAGAACCCTTTCTGAGAGATAAGCCTTCAGATGGGTCATCTATAATTACAAATACATTGAGATAACTCAATTGGGAAAATAATTGACTCCATTAAGGGCCGTTGTTGAGTTTTTGAAGGACAAAAAAAACACAAAAAACATCACTATTGAAAAACCATAGATTGTTGTACATCTTCAATATTAACAACACACACATAGGGCCTTAGATTGCACATTGAAGCAAATGTACATTTGAGTATTTTTTTTTTTTTAATCTCCTCATTATTTTATTTTTTTATGATTATGTGATGAACTTGGTAAATGCTGTCAAAAAAGGTCCACAATTGCACATTTCTTAGTAGGCATTCAAATTTTTAGAAAAAATTTTTTTGCAGGTAAATATATAACAAATAAGAGAGAATGAACAGCACTACAAATCATATCATTCAAAGTGAAATCCCTTGTGGTACCATTTCTTGAACACCGGCACAAATAATAGAATAGAATATATAGTTGATATAAAAATAGGTATCCCAAATAAACAACTCTAATCATTGGATAAATGAACAATCTTTTAATTATTTTTTCTCTCTTTTTTTTTGTACAAAAATATATCAGTAACAATACAATTGATATCTCTCTTTCAAGTGAATTGAAACTCTTGTAAAACATGGTCAGAAAAATTTACATTAAATTGGTATGAAAGAAGTGAAATGATATGATTGTTCCCTTCAATAACACCTGAAAAAATTGATAGGAATTTAATGAAAGAAATATCTAAGATCCACACACAAACAATACCTTGAATTAAGTCTTTTCACAACGAAAATTGATATGAGAGCAATTTCCAACACATACACACAGAGAAGACTTAAGTGGTAAGTCAAGCCATAAAGGAAATAAAAAATGTAGACAATGTTACAACTAAGCTTAACTTAATGTCACGATGAAAAACTCAGTCATAAAACAATATATTATGTTGAAGAAAAAAAAAAATTGAAGAAAGGAGAAGGGAAGGAATTACTCCAGTAGTATAAACTGAATTGTATGAGTACACTCATTTATGAGCTGTTTCCATGCGTAATGCCCTAAATAAACACATAGAATGCTAATGCATTTTAAGTGATATATGAATATAATATACAAGGAAAATGAAATGTATACAATGAATAAATCGCAAATCCTTGTAAAGTAAAGCATTAGACTGAACTGGTAGAGGACAAGGAATTAGAGATCATCAATGCTTTCACAGACTATATTTCAAATAAGTGTCGTGTGAAACCAAAATCTTGAGGCTCCCAGAACTCCTTTGTTGAAGACTTCTAGTGAGTTCAGGCAAGCTCTTATTGTTCACACAAGTATGTAGTATCTGTAGATAAAACTAGCTCACTTCAGTCACTGGTGATCAAGAGTCCTGAGTTAAATCAAGCTGTTGTTTACTCTATCTGTTCAATTAAATTATCACAGTTTTTTTCAAAAGTCAACAATCAAAGATTGTGAATGGTCAAAATAGGAAAATTCAAATACTGTTTACCACAAAGAAATACAAAAAAAAGTGACAGAAAAATCCGCCAAATATTTAGTGTTTGTCATATGTCATTTTCATTGAAAGAAAATTGTTCACCATCACATGAAAGGGGTATATTATGATAAAATACAATGGAAAAGAGAATAAAATAGCACAAGATATCTCACTCAATATACAGTAAATAAGCTAGGCACCTAACTAAATCTTTTTGTCTAGTTTGTTCCTTGGGCCTGACTTACAGATGTCAAGTCTCAAAAACTTTGAGTAGGTAGTTATTTAACAAACCAAATTGTCAGTATGTGTCAATATCTGCTGGCATTTTTCTAAAATCTCATAATATTCTGAACTCTCGCTGAGCCATTAAAATTGAATCCGTATACTGCGTGATCACCATAAATGATGACACAATATTGCTTGAGATTTCTTGAGCGTTGGAATATTGAGGCGACTGTGATGGCTCTCCGCTATGCTTGATAAAGCAACAACAAACTGGCCAAGGTTGTCAGAGGCAATGATTAGATTTCAGACTTATTTGTCCAGTTCAGGCTTTCCCTTTTGGTGGGAAGTGATACCCAAGAGGATTACAGATTACATAGCCTGGGTAAGGAGGGGGTGTGAAGCCTTAACTAGGGAGTCAAAAAGCCTGAAAAGAAAATTAAGTAGCTGATATTTAAAAAAAAATAATTTTGGCCTGTCCACCTGCAAATATGCAAGTGCTGTAGCCTCGGCACCCAAGAAAGGTGTCGAATATTCATCGAGCTTACATCCGATGCCAAAAGGAATAACCCATGTTGTCCATGGTAAACCACCATAGCCACGTCCAGGATTTGAACTCTCGCCCTTCAGCATGTGACTCTCTTTACCAATTGAGCCTCTAGGGCCTTGTGCTTATAACAAGCCCGAACTTTAAGGTAAGGAGTCGGGAGGTACGAAAGGTTGGAAACTCCTAGTCAAGTTTTTTTCCTCAAATATGCTCGATGAAAAAACGAGCAAAAGTTAAAGAAAATTTCCATAAAGTTACATTATGTTGATCCTAAAATAGACCCTTCTGATGTGTGCTGGTATGGCTAAAATATGACAATTTTGCTGCTGTCTCCACTGACTGGTGTTATGATTTAGCAAGATTTTCCCAAATACTTGTAGATTCCACATTAGACAGCTGGCAAACTTTGAGCACAATATTGGATAGAACCTTATGAAAAAACATTAAAGCTACAGGTTTAAAAGGATGCCCTATAATTTGAATTTGTGTTGCGGAGAGAAAGGGTGACAGTAAAACAAAAACACTTCAAAATATTTCCACATTTTCTGGATCCCCCTGTCTTAACCTGGAATGAAGGAATTTGCATAAAAGTTGAATAAAGATGCAGATATTTTGTTTTAAATTATGCATAAAACAAATGTCTCTCTTTTGTTCCACATTATGTGATGAAGGTGTGCTGGAATTTCTGGCCCTATGGGCATTCAAAATTAGTACCAAAACCCACAAAAAGATTCTTTCCTTAAAAAATTTGAAGCAAAAACTTATACAGCTGCATGCAAAAGTAACTTGCCCGCATGTATAGTTCTCTAGCAGCTTGAGGATTGTAATTTGACCTTGGGAATATGTATCATACGAGGGAGGAGGAAGGAAGCTTTTTAACAACCTCTCTGAATGCAACATATCTTCAACATTGAATATACCAGCACTTAAAGGGTTCAAAATGTCAGTTAGGGGGCAGCACTAATGTGAGATAGCATGGCCAGTGGATGGAAAACAGTCTGATAAAAATAGACCGAAGACTGACTGCCAAAGCCTGCATTGATAAAGTTTTGAAAGAGTGTTTAGTGCCATTCATAAATGATAGAAATAATAAGGTGGATATTTTCAAGGAAGATAATGCTCCCTGCTCATCTAGCGAATAAAAAAAAAAGCTCTCTTGAAGTTAAATGGCAATGTTACATTGGACTGATCAGCAGTCAGCTCTGATCAAAATCCAATTGAGCATGCATGGAGGAGCATCATGAATTGTATATTAAAAAAATCCACTAACACCCGTTCCAGGTTCAACAGACATTGTGAAATGAAATAAATGAGGCCTTTACTTTACATTGAGTTAAATCCAGTGCATGAAGCAAAGACCAATAGCATTAATTCCGGAAAACGGTGGACACACCAATTAACTGACCTGCAAAAACTATTAATCAATTTGTTTTGTTTTTTTAAGTTTGTTTCCTCATCTTTCACATGATGTGTTATTTGCACGGAAGGATAAAAATCTTCAGCCCTTTGGAGAACAATGAGGATGGTCTCGTTACCTTTGCATGCAACTGTATAAATGAGTATTATGTATCATTATAAATGATATTATTAAAAAAAAAATTAAGTGAAAAAAAGAAAAAGGCTATAGAAAATATACAGAAACAAGAGAGAAGTGGAGAGAAGTGACGAGTAATGATTCACCATGTACATTAATTGCTTTAAAAAAAAAAGAAGATATCACAGAAAGAGCTTCTGTTCTAAAAAGAAAAAACAGGTTTATCCTGATAAATAGCCTGAAATATAAATTCAAAGAGAACTTTTGTTTGATTTTTGAACATGAGAAAGAAATTTAACAGAGTGAAAAAGAATTCAAGTTTCAAAACAACAAAAAAACATATACAGAAACAAATCCAAATTAACAAAATTCAGCAAGAATCTTGTCAAAATCCTAAGAGTAGAAACATCTCCTTAAAGAGACAAAGCCATGGAAAAAAAAAAGGAAAAAAAAAGGAAACTATTGAAAGTTGCCCAGAGAGGAATTCCAACACTAGACCTACCCATGCAGGCAAGACGAGGCTCCCAATTCAAGAAAGACCAAGCTATTCTTATGCTATTTCATTTGGAAAGGAGTTGAGGAGATCACTGTCAAATGATCGAACCAAAAACAAACGAAGGTATTATTATATGGGTGTAAAGACTGATTTCAATAAAACCCCTTTTTTTTTAATGTTCAAATAACTTTTGGAACATTCAGTACACATCAAGCTAAAAGGGAGCAAAAAGTCTCACTGCCATGTGATTTTACTCAAATCTGAGACTGAACCATTTAATTTTAGAGCCAATGCTTCACCAATTTTGCAGAAGGCAAATCATGCACAGAACTGCATTATACACACATGTGCAAAAGTAACTTCCCTCTTTCAACCACCAAATTATTATAATTCAACTATGCGTTAGAGTTAAAACTTGTATATCACATTAAAGGTAGTCGTAAAACTACCTGCATGCCAGTTGTCTTTGCAACTTGTTGATCACAGAGCGATTAATGAATATATTTGTAACAAAACCTGAAATATTGACTTTTGAAATGCTGCAAAGAAGGAGTTACAAAGAGTGATGATAGTAAAATTGTCAAAAAGCAAGCCCACAAACTCTTGAAACAGAACCCTTTCATTCCATCTTACAATTTAGTTGAATGATGATTTTGTTAAAATTAAAATACTCCTGTTTTTTGTTTCCGAAGCAAAGCGGCCAAAATTACTGAAAAGAATATGCATATATGGTGATGGCATTTGGGTCAATGTGCTCTTTTTTGCAAAACAGTTTTTTGTTAAATTTTTTTCTTTAATATTCAAATCAATTTCAATAATCTCAAAATAAAAGTAAAGTTAATTTTCCACATGTGTATATAAATAAGCTCAAAAGTTTCTGGCTAAAATCTTATTATCTAAAACTTATTGCCAGATTGGAGTAAATATATGAGCACTCTCACTAACATTCATACGTTCCTGCAAAATCACACCCACATAATATAGTTTATATGTACACAAATACACATAGCTTACTTAGATGCACCATGGCCGATTTTAAGATATGCTCTTTTAATATTATCAAACACAAAAATAATGGAAAGTCAATTTGTAGAGCAAAGATGAAACATAAAATGGGACCTGTCGCAAATGTGGAAAATGGTCACCACTCAGAACAAAATACTGAGCAAAAATCAAACAAAATGGAATCATATTGAAACAGAAAGACTGTAGGATATGACCAAAGTGAAAACAGAGATATTACAATATATAAAATTTCATCACAAGCCATGTATTGAACATTAAATTACTATCATAGGAGCAGAGCATAATACAGGATAGACATCACCACATGTCCACTTTTCACAAATATCTTCCCTGTTTATTTTTTTTTTAACTTATTGCACTTAAGGAGATAAAGTATGGAAGTGTCAATTTTTGTTGTTGTTGTTGTAAAATGATAAATCCTTTCAGGAAAAAACCCATCATGGACCGCATACAGAATACATTTATTGAGATCACAAATCATAAAGTTAAAGTTATAGACATGGAAAGAACTACATACAAGATTTCAGGTTATAGAGATTGTCTGTTTGTTCTTGGTTTGAGGGTAGCACAACATATAACAGCTATAAAGGCACCCAAAGGGAAAAGCAAGATGATAAGACTAGTCATAAGAGCATAATTTTGATGTTGAAACTGCAAGACACGTTTCACAGGGATGATTTATAAGGGATATAAATATCATCTCTCTCAGTCTTTTCACAGAGAGATGTATTACAGTATACAAAAATCATCACCTTACAGAAACAAGAGCAAAAACATACACACACAGACAGACAAAGGCACAACAGGCAGAACCTAAACTATCTAACAGATCACAATGACAGGTAATATCTGTATGAGAAAGAAAGCACTGGAGAAAGTGCTAGAAAAAGTCAGATGATTGTTATAGCTCAAAGGCAAGAAACAGATGAAAAGCCCAAAACAGGGACTGACAATTAACTTGTTTGTTGATACTGCTTTTTGGTGGAAAAATATATTTAAAAAATCCTCACCCTTATGACTGATAAAAAGAAAATCTGGTGGCAGAAAAAAAAAATTATGAATTCAAACAAAATACATCACAAAAATTTTGTTTTCCCAATGCTTCAACCAAGTAATGTCTAACCTGCCAAATCATAAACTTAATTCTTCATATTTATATATTTCAGTCTGAATCTTCATACACGTCGGCAAGACTAAATGGCTGAAAGTATTTAGTTGGCATTCGCTTCTTTGGTCTCGTCTTCAGTGTCCAAGGCATTTTGCTATCACCAGGGCTAAGGCTTTCCATCAACTTCATTCCAACTTCACAGATTGAATCGTACAGCTCATCCCTGTACAGAAGACCTCCTAGCAAAAATGGCTGTAGATAAAAAAAAATATATATATATATAAAGACAGAATTGTCAATAAAGTGCGTATGAAGGTTGTATGTAGAGACACAGGTACGGCTGAAGATATTATTATAGTAAGCCTGTAAATGAGGTAATGATTGGTATCAATGCATGAGTTTCCTTCGCCTCTGGTATGTAAACAAGTAGAGAAATGTAATGATTGAATGCGTTTACTGTGTATGATTCTCAGAAGTTAACCAAGCAAAGACTTCTAAACTTTGTTGCAAAAAAAAAAAAAATCATTTATTTTATTATAATATTATAACTACTATGTGATTTAACTTCTTAAACTTAAATCGCAGTAGGAAATCATTCTTTCAGTAATCTAAGATAACTTTTGTTGTGAGGTAGGAATGCAATCAAAGTAACAAAAAGAAGGCTCTTAAAAGTTTTCATTTTCAATTGAAGGGTCATGGCAGTTCTAACAGTCTACCAGAGATAACAGAGAATCAAGCACATGCGTCTTTAACTTTTAGAGCATGTTCCAACAATAGAAACCTCAAGAACTAACTGTTGAAATTCATACATAATTTCTCTTGACTTAAACTTCATTGAAAACAACATTTTGAGGCACAAACCTGCCAGAAAATAATCTCATTCATAACTAAATTAACTTCAGTGATAATTTCTATACAATTAAAATCTTTCAATTCAACTTCTTAAGGACTTTACTTTTATTCCTCATATGCAAGTCATTCTCCAAGTTTCTCATACTGCTCCACCCGCCAAGTTAATTATTACCTGAAGTGATGATCCATATTTTTAAAAGAAACTAAGAGTATATGGAATCAATTTATCACTTACGATGCAATTTGAAAAAATGGCTGATGACTAATTCCCTTGGAAACAAAGATTGAGGAGACTATTAAGAACTCCTTTGATCAAGGAGTGAACATTATTTTTCTTTGTAATTTCAAATCTTTTTCACAGATCTTAAGTTGCATTACAAAATCATTTTAAGTATTTTTTTTTCATATGCTTTGGTTAAACCATATCATATCTGATCTGATTACCTAATGAGAAAAGGAAACAAATATAAATCAAACAGCAACAAAAGTAAGGGCAGAAAAGTATTAAAAAAACATTCCTTACAAATTGAAAACTGTTAAAAAAATAAGAGGGCAAAATTTAAAGGATGGCATGTAATTTTTTAACTACATGACCAATCATCCCAAAATGAGAATAAACAGAGGTTTATACACTGTTTTTTTTTGTAAAAACAAACCATAGAATGCAAACAACAACAAAAATAGAAACAGCAGCTGTTGATCAACAGATCAGGATGGGAAGGATGGGCAAGAAATCTACAAGTTTATTAAGGTTAAAAAAAAACACACAAAAAAACATTCCACACATACATGTCATTGTCAGGCAAAGTTTGAAAGTAATTATGTCCATTGAAAAAAAATAAAAATCAAATCCATGCTATGATAGGCAATCTTTGTTAACAACTTCAATACAGATCATTACTGCAACATATACAACAGAATATTGTTTCTTTACAAGAAAAATAGATTAGTAAAAGATGAAAAATCAAACAAAGGATATACTAACTTGTTAACTCTTTATTTGAAATAATAGGCATGCAAGAATCAAACTATTTTAGGGTTTAAACATTCCTCAAACATGGTAGTGAATGAAAAATTATTAAATTAAAAGAGGATTATCTTTAAGGAGAAACATTGACAGACATCCAAACAAGTACTAGATATTGCAAAGAATAGATAAAATACACATTTACCATCGGAGGGATTTCCAACCTCTGGCTACATTGGTAAGGACAATAAGATACAAAATTACCATTGAAATAAAGAGCTTGCGTGTCAGTTTCAATCAGTTTTATATTGTTGACCTTACCTGATGTGCACCGCTTTTCATTTGAAAGGTTATTTTTTGTTTTAATATGACATATGAAAAGCTGACTTAATGTATAAAAATTATCAAATGGAATTGGGACAACAACAGTCAATCGCTAACACATTGCAACTAATTTTCTTAAGGAATCATCATATTCTTCTCTATAGCTCATTCTTTAAAGTTAGCACTATACTATAAAGGCCCTTCTATAGCTGGCCCTCCTTGAGAAATGGGAATGTGTCAACATGAGACTGACAGTATTTTTATCTTACGAGTAAGAAAAAAACAAATAAAATAAAATTCCCGTAATTTGATCCCAAAGGGCCCATTTTTCTTCATTCAAGGTCTCTCCCAAGGGGAAGAGAAGAACAATTCAGGCGTCAGCCACAGCAAGCTGGACAAATTGGTCCCAGAAGGAACTGAACCCAAACACTTTGGCATGGAAGTCTGATGCCTAATACACTACGACGCTCAGCACCTTGAGCACCTTGAGAACCTTGAACATCTTTAATGTTTGTTTATGAGCTACAAGTCCAATAAGCTTTATTAGTAATGAGACACTTTTTTTTTTTTTTTTTACAAATAATAATCATTTAAAGAGAAACAGAGCTTTTCTTTTTTTATCATGCAGTATGTATAAGCAAACCCCCTACCCCCCAACCAACACCAATGGCACTGTGAAAAGTGACATTTGGGGCTTTGGGGGTGGGGGTGGGGGTGGGGGTGGAGCAGGGGGGAAGCTTACTTCCAACAGATCAAATGAAAAAAAACCCAAAAAACTCAGCATTGAAAAATATGGCTTTGAGTCCACAGCAGAGACAAAAAGCACACATAAAACAACCATAAGACAGGACATCAAATCACAACTTTGACATGTCAAAAACTCCTACATTCAGAGATATTCAACAGGAAATGATATACATAAAGTTATGATTTCTAAAAAGAAAGGATTAGTATCTGCAAGAGAAAAACTTGGGCGAGGTAGAAAAAAAACAAAAACAAAAAAAAACAAGGTCATTTTCACTTCATACAACAGAAAAGAGCAACAGGATATCAAACACAAAGGTAGATGAGGATAATCAAACACCCTTGAACAAAAAATAGGGATCCATTGACTGTTACAATAATGGGTGGGGACAACCAAAAGCAAACTGAATGGATGAAACAACCTGGACGTATTTTTTAATTCAGTCGGTAACATCTGCCTTCTGGCCAGTGCTGACGCTCCCTGGCACAGAAACTGCCCAAGCCATATCGACTTTACGGCCAGAGCTCACCAGGTTCTCGTACACCTCATCACGATTGATGATGGCACCAAAAACATATGGCTGTAGACAGACAGGACTTTGGTGTAAAGGTTTTTATCCCCCAAAAAAAATGTTAAAACTCACACTGACTCTTTCCTTTACCTTCATCTGTTAGCTTTCCACATTTTAAGCGTAGCACTGACATTTTTATTCATTAGTATGTCTTAGTATGTCGGTTCTATTACTGACTCCTACTCATGAACACTGACGCTACAGAGCTAAAGCAATAGGGATAAAAAAAAAAATGACTCCAGTTAAGCTGCTAGTTTGTCTTTGAGATAAAAAAAAAATCCAAACAAATGGTCAATCAACAACATGGAATCATGGGGTTTAAATTATGTCAAAATTTATCCCTGAAAATATCATCATGCCAGTAGTTAGATAATTCTACCAATAATTTTCATAGAAACACGAAAAGAAGAGTAATACTGAAAGCCAAATCTTGGATTGCTTTGAGGCTTTTGTAATCCTAAAAGATTATTCACATGTCTGTGTCTTTTATAAACCATACATGCATTTGCCTATGCCAAAGCATGAGTCTGGGCAATAAGAAATATTGAAGCGTGATGCTAATGGAAAACAACAATGTGCGTCTCTCTTACCTTATCGCTGCCCACCACAGCAATCTCTATGGCCATCCCGCCACCAGGAATCCACGAGTAAGGCTTTGCCTGGGGATGGTACAACAATGAAGCCAATCAAAACACCCCCCCGGGCCTGCATAATTTTAAGGTCAATAAAATATGAATTTTAACTTTAAGTCGATAATAAAGATTTTTATAATTCAATTTTAATTTTTTCCCAATCCTTTTCTCTCACAAATTATATTTCGTCCACTTTCAATATAAAAAAAACAATCTGAAATGGTATAGATTGAATTGACTGCAAAGATAGTACAGATGAATGAATGAAAAGAGAGAAAGAAACATTTAATTTATTTAGAACGAATTGATGCACAGCATGGTATTTATTCATCCATTTTTGGAGGGATTTTAATATCCATCGACAAAATGTTTTTCATACCTGGAAATTCAGGAAGGGTACATAAATCAGACCTGCCGTTTGAGTGAAAAAAAAATCAGTATGATCGTCTTGAAAAATCGGGATTTGAGGAAAAAAATCGGTAT
>JBCIKM010349191.1:2370-21069 GCA_039654465.1 Melibe viridis
AAACTGTATTGGGGAGATCTGGCTGTGTTGGTTCTCTTCCTATTGACACCAAACTGTATAACAGAGATTGGGCTGTGAATCCACCGAAATGACAGTTTAATAGCATTTAAACAAATCAAAAAATTTTGTCTTTTATCTCAGGACCACCAGGCCTTTACAGCTGAAATTAAGAAGAGAATTTATGATAAACAAAAGAATCTCCTTATTCTAAAGTAGTCAAAAGGCTCACAGTCGATGGGTTTTTTTTTCCAATCATGTCATTGTATGTATTTTCTTTTCATAGTTTGTGGAAACATGAATACCAAGAAAACAAAGAAAAGTAGAGGAGTTTAATTAAAGAAAGCAACGATGTTCATACACCACCATTCTTGCAAGATATTTTCGTATCATTTTGTTTTCTCACATTCTAAAATCACTTTAAAATTATCATGACAGGAAAAGTTCTACAGAAAAAAACAAACCATGTAAAAAGAACCAAACAAGTCTTTCTTGTTGTTTGCTTGAGGTTAACTCAGAACTGCTCTTACTATTTAAGTAAAATGGATTTTACAAATTTTGGATTTGAAAATAAAAATTTCAATGCAAATACATAATATTTTTATCATGATTTAATACTTTCATTGTTTTTCCTCTATCGTATGAAATTAAAATCTCCACAAAGTTTCTGTGCAAGGATTGTCAGCATTCACTGCCCGTTTTTGCCCATTAAACTGCAAACACGGTGAGTAACAAAAATTGCATCATTGCAGGAAACAATGTCATACAGAGATCATTGAAGCGAAAGAGGAAAGAAAGAACAAACCACTTAATTTGGCGTTAGTAATAGATTTCCAAATGTCCAATTTGCATTTTTTTTAAATTGAATCACAATTTTCTTAGCCAAGAGATTCAAAGGTCAATGTATCTTACCTTGTAATGAGTAATCCTTTTATGAGCAAATTGACAAATGAAAAAACCCTCCACATTTCAGAGCACTGTTTTTGTTTTATTGGGTTCTTTTTTTAAGTTTTATTGATCTATAACAGACTCTCAACAATTGCTACATTGAATTACTGCGATCAACCACAGACTCTCAATGACACAAGAAAATCATTCTCTAAGTTTTAAGTAAACTTTTTGATCTGGTGGCAAAAAAAAAAAAAAGAAAAAAAAACCAACCAAGGATTGCCATCACAGTGGGATTAAATAGGGAGAAAGGACAGTCTATTTAGAATAAGAATACTGATGTAAAAATCTCAAGAGTAATTGAGTCAAAGCATTTCAGTTCTCTAGGTATGAAAAAGCATTTGGGTTCTCTAGGCATGAATTAGGATTTGGGTTCTCTAGGCGTGGATGAGGATTTGGGTTCTCTAAGTGTGGATGAGGATTTGGGTTCTCTAGGCGTGGATGAGGATTTGGGTTCTCTAGGCGTGGATGAGGATTTGGGTTCTCTAAGTGTGGATGAGGATTTGGGTTCTCTAGGCGTGGATGAGGATTTGGGTTCTCTAGGTGTGGATGAGGGTTTGGGTTCACTAAGTGTGGATGAGGATTTGGGTTCTCTAGGCGTGGATGAGCATTGGCTGCTGATGCTGTGGGTCTTCTAGCACCACTCGCTGCTGCTGCTCAAAGAAGGACCGTCTGTTCTCTGCCTCTCGAATCACGTTTTTCATGTGCTCCTGGAAAGGGTCTGTGTTGATGATTTTGTCTGAGAAATCGTCGGGATCAATAAACGGTGCCTCTGGAATCTTTGTTGGTGGTTTGCCATAGGGAGGTTTCTCAGCGAAAAATCGCCTCCTTGGTATTTGCAATTCCTGCTCAGCTATCTGAGAAACCAAAAATTTGAAAGACATTATAAACATCCATCTTGTTATTGTTTTAACAGATAAATTCAAAAAGGAAAAATTATAGTGAAATAAGATTTGTTTATTTGAAACACTTTCTGACTTCAAGGTGAGAAAATTGAGGATGTTCCAAAGGGTTTCAAAATTGTTGTTTTTCAGTCAGATCAAAATTGTTGTTTTTTCAGTCCCTTGAGAAAGGCATACAAAATGCTACGTTTATCTTTTTTCCTTTTCACTAAAGAAAAATAAGACAGATACGGAGTGAGAGTAACAAGTGACAACAAAGTTTTATCAGCAAAAATACCCAAAAATTACAGAGTTCCTTTTTGAAGCAAGTCGAGTAAGCTCACCTTTGCGTCATAGCCCATGTTTGCCCACAATGCAAAGTCAATGTTGCTCTTGGTGCAGTTGCCATGCATACGACGTCTGAAAATTAAAGTAAAGACTTTATAAACTTATGAAAGATTTCAAAGTGGGTATTGTGAATCACAAGGAAACTTCTTCATACAAAACACTCAGAATATTTAAACCCTTTTCTTAAGCATTTCAAAATTCAACATAATGAAATTACCAAACACAATGCAACAACCTGAAATCTTAAAATTTATGAAGATTTCATCATTTGTTCCCATCCATTCACCAATGTCTAATCTTCATTTGTACACGTTTTCTATTTTTCCCAGTTTATTCCTCTTCAGATTTAAATTCCTTGCCTTTGGCTTCTTGTTTTCGAACTGGATGTATTGCATCAATTATCATTACATGCATCATCAATTAGTTGCTTGGTTAAACTTTTAACCCAAATTTAAAATGATGAATGAAGAAAACAAGAAAACAAACAAAAGAAAGCAAACCCAAACCAACTAAGTCATTATTTTCCCTCTTTTAAATGGTGATCTAAAAAGTAAAAATATTTTTTTATATTTTTTAAATGTTGAAACTTCAGATGGAAATACCATGTTTATTGCACCTATCAACTCTATTCCCCGCTTCACAATACCACATTTCTAACAAATATTCATGCATCATTCCCAAACGCAGGTAATTTACAACTATGGACTAACAGTGTGTTTTTGGCAGCATACTTTATAAACATGAATGAGTAACCAATGCTTGGTTATGATATAACTTTACAATAGTGACGAATTTTTGAAAATAAACAGGTGCCCCATCCAACACCACGTGTTAAAAAAAGAAGACTGCCAGCTGCTGTACTACTGTGCTACTCTGTGCTGATGGACTTTGCTGGTACTCATAACAATATCAGATTTGAGCAGGACTTCATCTAGTACCTATATTCTTTCTTTGTCAGGAGCAAGAGCTAGTGGCCTTCTTACATTGACAGCCTTTAAATATGTTCATTCCAAAAAAGGAACAGAAGAACGGCAAAGATAAATACGGACATTCATAAACATTTTAGTGTGATTTATCAAAAATACTCCATAAGAACAGTGCAGAAAAAAAGAAAAAAATTATTTGGTTCTAGTGAATGATCCATATGCATAACTTCTACAACATGTTATTCACAGAGGCATGTCATTAAATACCTCAGAAAATGACTCGAAAGGAAAAGCGGAGATTTGCACTCCAGATGAGTTCACATTTGTTTTAGGCAAGCTCATACTGAAGAGCGTACATAGTTCCATTTAAAACACTACACTTTAGAATAGTTGTGTGGAAACAGATAAAGTGTGAGAATTTTCAAAGAATGAATTTTTATTTCACCTTGCGGCAGTATAGGCCTTTTCCAGAACAAGAGTTACTTCCATTGAAGAAAAATTACTGCAGAGTTACCTATCACGCTGGGACTTACAGGACTGACCCTTCAGCGGTTTATCATAGTCATCTGCTTGTTATCTTTGTCTACATTAAAATTTTTGGCCTTCTGAATTTCACTTTTGCATTTGTCACTTTCTTTTATTGTTAAATGGACAAACGCAGTCCTTGTATCCTTGCATTGAATGCGGGGGGGGGGGGGGAAAAACGCAGTTCTTGTTTTCTTGCATGGAATACACGCCCCCCCCCCCCCCCCGAAAAAAATAAAATAAAATAAAATAATAAAAATGATCTTTTAATGACTACTGAGAATATACAAGTTACCAGAACCTGAGAAGAGACAAGAGTTGATGGAGCGTTTGAAAGGTTTTAGAAAGATTATTAACTGGTGTAAAAAGGAGAAACCTCTACAGCATTGTCTGAGTGAACAGGCTTCAAACAGGCTGAGGTGATTACAGGGTTTTGAAATGATTTACAATTATATTTAAAAATAAAACCCCAAAAAACCCACGAAAAACAGCGTTTTATCTTGATAACTTTTATGTGCATAATGCTTTGTTGTGAAAGTTGCATGCTGCGATCAGTCAGTTTGACTTAAATACTTTCCACATTTGAGCAACAGCCATTCAGGTTTTTATTTCCTGGTTTCTCCTCTTTGTATTTGTATTTTACACACCAAGATATGAGAGTTTTTGAGTTTCTTCAGTATACACAACTTCAATTTAAATTATTGTGAGTGAGTGAACAAAATTGTGGTGATTGAGTAGTTGTACTGATAAGGTTTTTAAATGACCAGTAAGGAAAGTTGACAAAATTATTTAAAATGGCTTTTTAGATGCAGCATCTGAGTAAAAATCAATATTCAAAAGAGACAAATCTATTGTCTTATTGGCAGAGCAAATATTGAAAACAATAAGTTCAAAAACAAGTTATTTGGAAAAAAAACATACCTTTGTTTTGTTTTTCCATTGGAACTGACTACACAATGTTTTCATTTGCACAAAATGTACCAAATGATAAAGAGGAATAAATGCTTTGATCTCAATAGTTGTGTGTTGTAGAAAATTGCTACTTAAAAACAACCAGTGGCATGTATAATATCTGAAATGTATTGTTCCTGTTGCACACACATCTCTCTTGCTCTCTCTCTCTCTGTCTCTGTCTCACTCTATCTCTCTCTCACTGTGTGTGTGTGTGTGTGTCTCCTCTCTCTCTGTCTCTCTCTCTGTCTCAATCTATCTCTCTCTCACTGTGTGTGTGTGTCTCCTCTCTGTCTCTGTCTCTGTCTTTGTCTGTCTCTGTCTCTCTCTCTCTCTCTCTCTCTCTCTCTCTCTCTCTTCCGCATGTGCACATATGCACACACACCCACACACACATACACACACGCACACAAGCGCGCGCACACACACACACACACACACACACACACACACACACACACACATATTTATTCTCTTGTCACTCAGTCTCTTTTCTAAGGTCTTGAAGGTCAATATAAAGTATTGAATGGTATTGTCAATTCTTCTAAAAAAGAAAAGTTTTTTCAATAAAACTTTTTTTTTTTGTTTATTTCAGGATGGATCATTTTTAAACTTTTATCTTTCAAATATGAGTTTTCATTCAGACCGGTCTGTTGTGATTAAATAGGTATTTCAAATACTGCAAAACAGGTAACTATCCTCAATTTCCCTCTATTGTCATTATACAATCTTACAGAAGAGCTAAACAAGTGTTATAAGACTGTGCGTTCATTACGAATTATTCGATGTGGTTTATAATGAGGGAAAAGTATTTTGACATCATCAATTTTTAAACACAAACTATCGTGAAAGCGCTAATACATATACACTGCCACTCTGCCTGCATAAATAAAATGCAAACACAAACAAAGAAGAATCCTGGTCAAAAAGTGAACAGACAGTGCTAAAATTTGGAGTTAAGTTAATTCAAAATGTCTTTGAGCTGTATGCACATTTAAAAAACAATGCATTAACTGGCAAAAAAGTACTTTAAAAATAGATTGTTTTTTCGGTGGAACGGACAATAGACTGTACAAGATAACTGGGGGAAAGTAAGTCTAAGAAGCTGGTCAACACCTTCAATCAGGGAAAGGTAACTGAAATTGTGGAAAGATAACTAATGTTTCAGAAAAAGGCCTATATGAAGCCAATTATGGGTATCTTAGTATGTACTCAAACACAAAACACACACACAAAAAAAATAAAAAAAGCCTAGGTTTGAAATAGTTTAATCAGTGTGAATTATTTGTAGCTGCTGTCTCTATGTCCGAAACAAGACTACCTCGTTTCACCTACATACATGAAGGCCAAGCTGGTAAGGGCAACCAAAAAAATGCTTTATAAAAGTTAAGTTTACCCACCTGTTTTGTTTCACCAAAAGTAACAATAACAGAGGAAAATTATATTTGTATTATAAAAACTTATTTTGAACTTTTATGCATAACAATGTACTATTTCAAGATGAATTGTTTTTTAACTCATTGAGTACTGGATTTTTTATTGCGTTTGGACTGAGGTAATTTTAGGTCAACTGAGAGACCCAAAGACCCAACTAGAAAAATGTGTCTAACTTTTTAACTAATCAACTTAGAGACCTAAAATATGTATCAATGTAAAGATAAATGAATTGGCTATAAAACCAACAAGATGAAAAAGGGGGAGATATGGTGACAATATATTTTTTTATGAGTGATTTTGTTAAAAAAAGAACATGAATGAAAAAGTTATAACATATTTCTACTTTCAGCAAGGATATAAGAGTGAAATGAGCTGCTAACCCATTTGTAATCCATAGAAAGTGATGGTCCTCTCATAATCCAATAAAATGGTACTTGATTTGTAAGAACAGGTTGATATTCAGATGAATTATGGCCTTTTTTATTTAGTACGGAATGACAAAATCAAATTAATTATCTAATAGAGAAAAGTGAAGAAAAAAATAAAGAAGAAAACCTGAAAAAAATATTTACGCACTATCACATAGTAATACCGAGATTTACTGAGAGGCATTTCTCCTCTTATGGTAGGCATTGAAGCACTTTTTGGGGCAAAGATGGGGCTTGTGGACAGATGATGAAGAGGGAAAAAAATCTGGATCTAGACCTAAACCTAGCTCTTTTTCTAGATGTATCATTTTCATTGATGTCGTAGTCACTAACACTACTTGAACTTTCATTCTCATGAGATTCTAAGTTAGCAAACACAGCTTGCATATCTTGCTTGCTAGAGAAACGCCTTGGAGGCCTATTATCTTGAGGACTGGATGGTCCTGGAATGGTTGTGTCCATTGTTTTGATTTGGTTTGGGTTGCAAAGAAATATCAGTCAAAATTGCATTGAAATCGCACTTAAAATACACGCTTTGACAGTGATATTTCATTCAACGAATGTCCTTTGCTTTTACAACTTTCGGAAGAAATGCAAAAAGAAGGATTTATTGAAACAAATGACGAGATGTAAGCCCTATAGTCAAAACAGAATAAGTGGTTGACAGTGTAAATATAACAGTTTTGAGAATTGATTTATCAGGTCATAGCACACAATGAGTTAAAAATTGGAAAAACAATGCGGTCATTAACAACATTCTTGGTATCCCTAAATTGCCAAATTGACTCTGAATTCAGCCATATATTGAGTGCATTGACTATCAGAGGACCGTTATGAATTTCAAAAAATTAAATCAGGACAGAAAAAATGTGAATAAGAGTGACCACAAAGATCTTGACTCTCCTGGTGAAAAAAATAAGAAAGGATGAAAAAAAATCTTTGAAATGTGAACATTTGAAAAATGTTATATTAACAGTGATTGTTTGGAGTTTGATTGTTGGGTGTGGCTGGTGGGTGAGGACTCACAGATGGTGGATATAAAAAGATAGATTGAAAATAATAACTGGTTATAATCCATAATGATACCAACAACTATTTGGTGGGAATTATAGGTAACAGGCCCACACTAGCAGCTGCTCTGCTCTTTGAGTATCTTTAAAAAAATATATGTGAAGCATTTGCAAAGTCTATCATAGTATAAAGAGTATTTGAATGAGTTATTTAAAGAGGCCAAGAAAAAATAAATCAAGGTCATGTTTTTGGGTGCTGTATGTGGAAGGAATTTATGTCTCATTTTAATAGATTTGACTGGAAATAATTTTAGCTTTAATTCAGGAATGGAGACAATTATTAATTTTCACAGATTTTGATCAGAAAGAAATTAAAGTAAAAGTTTGTAGGTGCTTTTTTTTCTGCTATAGGTCTTGCATTTTAGAAAAAAAAAAAAAAATGGGCTGAAAATTTAGTCTCAATTTAAAAAAAAAAGAAAAAAAAAGCAAAAAGACTGAATGCTTTGATTTACCAAATTCATCCAGAAAATTGTTCATTACACATAAAAACAATCTAAAAACAATCTGGATAACAAATCAAATACAGATTTGTGCAAATTTTTGCAAAACAATATTGAGATACAAGCACCAAATACTGAATTCATTTTTTCAAACTGGAGGTAGAGTAAGAGCTTTTTCAAAATACATTCACAAGTAATAGGGCATGCAAATGAAATTAATGCTAAGCTAAGCATCGTAGTTTTACCTTAATCCTCTTGATGCGAGGTTCTTTCAATCTTGGTGTGTAAAGTTGTGCTCTTTAGAGTCAAAATGAATACCATAGTTTGAGGTATGTACAAGATTTCACGTTTGTCAAATATTCATGTGTGAACCAATTTCTTTGTTTTCCGTCCAATAGTTTTGGGAGAACAATCTTGAGACGTGGATAAGACTATTTTTATAGCAGTGTTTTAGGGGGAGTTTCAAACTACTACTACTTCACAGAACAATCTTAATTTATTTTTTTTTTATCTCCTTATTTATATTCATGCTACTGTAGATCAATGTCTCTTCTTATTTGTCAGCTTGTGCTTCTTTCTGCAATTTCAAGTCTCTCTTTCTCTTTTTCCCTCTAGTGTTTGTGTATTTCTTATAACATTAAATTATAACTGAGTTTGTGGTCAGACTTGTAAAAGATTGAAGGAGGTCCCTTTTTATTAAAAGTCATAATCAAAATTGTGCTCTGCAATAAGTAAGCAAGTAAAAGTTTTGCTTTTTCAGGGGTTTTTAAGAAAAGTGAAAATTAATTTCAAAAGGCAGAGTATCAATGAAGCTCCAGAGTTCAAAGAATTCTTTGGGGTGTTTTATATACATTTTGAAATTTGAGAAAATCAGGTGTCCGTATAAAGTATTTGGAGTTTATCTCAGTGCAATCGATGTGCACCTTTGGAAAGGGATGGTGTTACCTGCATTGTCACTCTTGAGAGAAATAAATATAATAACTCAATATGGCTCTACACTAATGAAAATATTTTGGGTATAAAAGGATAAATTACAAATATCTTTAAAGTCAAAGCAAGATTTTATTGATTTTCAAAGTATAGCATGGGATTGATGCTGTTGGCAAAACAGTAGGCAGAAATTTTCAGTGAGTGCTGTTATTTGTAAGCAGATGTAAAAATAGCTATGAGTAAAGGGCATTTAATCGGTTAGATAATATAATTACAAATACCAATCAATCTCTTGTATTAAAATATGAAAATGAAAAAAATTTAGTACCTTACTGATTTGGAAAAGTACAAAGGTTAAGAAATCTAAATGTGTTCTCTTTGTTGTGCCAAACTGTCGGCACTCACCCTTGTTTTACATTGTCCATGCTGAAGAATGCAAGGTTATAATAGTATAATAGTCTGGTGAAAAATCATCTCAGGAATTGGAAAGACAAAATGCAAGAATTTTAGGGGGGGATATAGCAATACAATATATTGATAAAAAGTCAGCAGATATATGTTTAATTAGTTCTGAAAATTTTCATTCTTGGCAGTTGGGAAAAATGTTACATGAACCATAATCACACACGCATTAGCAGTATAATTCATAAGAAAAGATAAAAAAGAGAAACAAATATTATATATCATTAATGTTTTAAATTTGTACACATGACATATGCCATGCTAAGATTGTATGGGCACTTTATCAAATATTAGAACTCCGGAGGTTTAGCGTATAAAGGAAATAGAAGCAAGGTAAAATAAAACAAAGAATTCACTTTATTTATTTTTGTTAATGCAATGATAACCTTTTAGAAGTAATAAAAGAATAGGGCAAATCCACATCAACAAGAGAAAGTAATCCAGTTTGAACATTTCTGATCCACTTTAAAAGTTTCCTCATACCTGCTCATTTCCCGGGGAGTGCTCTTCACATTATTCAGGGGCATCTCCAGCCATTTGACGCTGTTCACTCCGTGACGACCCAGAGGAATCAGAGGGAGGGGAGGTAATCGAACCTTGGAATGGAGCAGAAAAAAGGTAAGCAAAAACTTAATCAATTAAAGCTGAAATAAGTCAGAAGAAAACAGCTACCATAAGAAATTAGAGCAAGCCAATATCAAAGACTTTTAGTTAGTCAATAGATTGAAATTTAGTAATGCCTTACCCTTGCTCATTTAAACTTGAAAACATTCTGTTTTGACTTTTCTTTTTAGGTTTTGTCAGACAATAAGAAGATTAATATCTTGCACTTCCTGACTTTTTCAAATATATAAATGATAATTACAACAGCCGCTGCAACAAATGACATCCAAACATACTTGGTCCAGATCTTTGTCTGTGTAACGCTGTCCTGTCATGCAGCGCATGATTGTCCTGTCTTCCTCTGCTCGTTGCTGCCCCAGCGTGAGAAGTGGATCACTCAAAGCCTCTGTCTTGATCTGAAAGAAAAAAAAAAAGGCTAAATTAGATTTCTTCTGCTGCTCAGCAACATTAACTTTAATCATGAGTAATCCAGATTTTATGCTAGTTTTCATTTCAATCATGAGTAATCCAGATTTTATGCTAGTCTTTATTTCAATCATGAGTAATCAAGCTTTTAAGCTAGTCTTCATTTTAATCATGAGTAATCCAGATTTAAAGCCAGTCTTCATCAAATGAGGAAAATAATTTAGCAGCTAACATTGAAGAGTGTCAGGTTAAATTGTCATGTCCCTGAATAAAAGATGGCTTGGATAAAAATTTAATTTGCATGAACTCTCTTCCTTTTTTAATAGGCAGCAAGAAATACCTGTGCAAATGAATAACAAGGACTTCATTAAAGTATAGCTTGCATGTTGCAAGTGTAAATGTATGTAGTACCTTTATTGGTGCAGGGCGGTGACCATTGAGGGCTTGAGCATAATATTCTTCTGTATCATCATCTTGCAAAAAGGCTTGTCCCTGAAACAGATAAATGATTTATTCAAAGACATACAAACAAACAAAAAATCAAAGCGTTTGCTCATTGCCTCAGTTACTGTGGGTTTCACAGACACTCTGGTCACTGCTATGAATACTCTCAGCCAATGACAGCAACAGATATGAGATTCAATTCTTAGTCTTCTTTCCTCATTGAGAGATGATTTATTCTATTCAATGATTTATTGTGAAAACAAAGTGCCACTCTAACTCTAAGTTATGTTTGGATTTAGACTAAGATTTCAGCAAAGATCATAATTCATCTTTTGTAAAATGTGTGTTAGTAAAAAAAATATGCCACAAAAGCAGCTTCTTGTGAGCCATTTGTATGTTTTAAATGGGGGGAGGGAGGGGGGGTGGCAAAAACTACCTCCATTACTCTTGGCAAGATTTTTCCATTTTTGCACATCAGACTGAACAGCTTTTAACACACACACACACACACACACACAAAAAAATTACATGACAATCAGGACTTAATTTTCATCAGAAAAATATGATGGAAATGATGATAAGCAACACAACCAACACTGATCACATTGAAATTTTTTTTCTTATTGTTTGACATGTCAAGCTGAATTAATTGTTTGTGTTTCAAATAATTGCAGGAAATGGTTCTTGCAGGATGGGATAGCAGGCAGTGGAGGCAAACTGTGTGACTGAGTGACATGGCAGCCGATATCGATGCAGATGCAGGATTTTGAAGGGATTTTGAACAAACAAAATTTGTCCTCCAATGGTTCCTACAGAGATCTTCATGAGTGAATTTTCAGCACCTAGCCTGCCACTTTTATTATTAGAGTTTGCATTCAAATAAATTCAACCCTAAAATTTATGTCCCAAAAATGTCACAGACAGAGAAATATTTATCTGTGTTCCATTAGACACCCAAACTGAGAAACACAAAACTGAGCATGAAGATTATTGCACTATAACAGTCAATAGTTTCAATATAAACATGCATATATGTTTCAAATGAGTCAGTCTACAGCAAAATGGAAACAGGAGGTCAATGCAATAGAGTAAGAATTGATTCATACACATTGAATTTTACAAAATTAGATCAGACAAAACATTAAGACCAATCTTAGCTTTCATGGCTAATTACTTATGTAATTACCCTTTTGTTCACATGCTCTAAGTATTGTTTGTGCATCTCTCGTTTACGCCGGTCAAGATGATCCCATTCTGTTCCGTCAATTGCATCCAAAATTTTACTTCGTATCGGCTCATACACTTGGTCAGACCATCTTTTATGCAGAACCTCTTTCTTTCTAAGGTCGACTAATGCTTTGTGAGTTAAAAAGTTACCAACATCCTGAAAGAAAAAAATTCCATTTCTAAATTTTTCATTGAGCAATATTTAGGAGATACATTGCACAAATCATTTAATCTATCAGCGCTGAAATTTAAAAAATATAATTTACCTGCTTTCAAAAAAATAAATAGGTAAAATGAAGTATTAAGGATTACTGAATGCACTAAAAAGAACACTAAGATATTCTCACTTTTAAAGTTCAAAGGGAAAAGGCAACTGGTTACTGACTAAAACAATAAATATTATGTTAATTTGGCAGCTATTTAGATATAAAATCAAATCAAGCAGTATTTATCTACAAATATTGAGGCTCTGTCACCAGAATACACCATTCAGATTTTTTTCTCCTCTTCACCTTAAAATGAATAGAAATCTTCAATTTTTATATCTACCTTCACAAATGTTGCCTCTGTCTCGAGAAATGGAGTGTAAAGTCTTTTAGCTGCATGGCTTTCTTGGTCAGCCTTTTCCTGTTTATGCATAAAAGGACACAAGTTATAAATTTGAGGAAGATAAATTCTCAAGGTTGTCAGAAGTCAAAATGTAAAAGTAAATAATTCTTGAACTCAGATGACAATTTTTCTGTTCTGTCATGTAAATAAATTTCAATGGTGCAAAAATCATTATTGATTGATCACTAACAAAATAAGACATTTTAAATAGCTACACAAACTAACAATGCTGGTTACTTCATACTTGATTTTTCCTTTTTTATCAATGTTGAGAGTTTTTTAGCTGAACTTGATAATAATTGTGGTTTACAAACTAACCTTATCTTTGCAAATAAAAAGTAGTTACAGTCAAATAAGGAAAAAAATATTTTGAATTGAGAACAGTTAAATTTGAAAAAATAAAACACAAATATTAAAAGGAAATCTCATCTTTTTTCACACTTTATCTGTGTCAATCAAAAAGTGTGTGATTGTAAAAATATCAGAAATCAGGCTTTTGCTCACAGTAACACATGACTGAGTAATCAAGCTCAGCAGCCAGGCAGAGTCCAGGCAAAGGGTGCTATGGAGAGCAAGGCCCTGGGTTTGAATTCAATTTGAAACGACCAATGAATTTCTGGTTTTTCCACTTTCTTTCTTTCTATCTTCTCAGCACTTGACCAGTGCCATTTGCCTAAGTGTCAGTTGTTACTTCTGTCATCCAGTTCATTAGAAATAAAGCTAAGGTTCATGAGTCTGCAGGGATGCATAGCAAATTTGTAAATTGATTGTTAGTCATCTTTAGGGAAACAAAGTTGTTCCAGAGGAACCCTCCTTCCCATGCATAGATCAGTTTGCTCTTGTTGGTCACTGTGTTACTGTTCAATCAAATGTAAAAGTAAACCAATCAATTATGGTTGTCTTCACAGACCTGAAGCTCCTTGATGGTCTTTTCGTTTAACCAGTCCAGTATCCTCAATGATTGCTTGGCATCAGGCACATTGGATGTAGCATCTGGTGCTGAGGATGCTCTTGCATCTGTTTTTTTCATATTCCTTTTCAATTTCTATGCCAGAGAAAAGAGATAAAAAAAAAATTACATATCTGAATCACACATGGTTTCACAACACAAGTTTGCAATCAAGCTCAAATGACTTAGAATGAATTGATAAATTTGATAAAATGATTTTGACAAAAAACAGCAATGAGATTGTGAAGTCCTTGACACCAAGAAAATTAATTGGTTTTCTTTCAAATTGATTCCTAACTAGTTCTGGAGAGGCTTAAATCAAACTAAATCTTAATGCAATAAGAAAAGTCTGGTATTGTATTTTTTAAGCCCAGAGGTAATTACTTTAAATTGTGCTTGTTTGATTGAGGACTTATTTTTGTGACATCTAAATTTATTCTAAAGTACCTACATGAAGAAGAAGGCCTAAGTGACCGAGAAAAATCTACAAAAATCATGCCAAAAAAAAAAAAACAACACCAAACAAACAAAAAACAATAAGAAACAAAAAAACAATATATAAAAGTTGTAATTTTTAAGTTATTTTAAAACATCTCAAATCCCTTTTCCATTTGGTCAAGATTACCAGCTGTGAGATTCTTAACAAGATCCCATGACAAATATCAACTCTGAGATATGAACGAATTTCAATTCAACTCTTTTGCCAGAGGCATTGTCCTCATAAACCATACACTAACCTTAAAAACATATTTGTCTTCTTTCTCTTCTGTGTCGTTGAGAAAGGACTGAATAACATCTTTATCATGAACTTTTACTGTTCCACCTGCACTCTTTCTATAAATCATTGAAGTCATGGTTGAGATTTTTGCGGCAGATGCAAAACTTGCAAGATATCCTTGAGTTTCACTGACGAGGTCTTCCAGTTATTTACATGGTCGCCATCTTTAAACTCCCTTCGTTGCTCAGATACGGGGTGGAATAGTTACTTAGTAAATGTAAAACTATTTTTCCATAACTAACAGTCTCATATAAAATATCAAATAGTTATAAGACATGCTGAAACAAGAATTAAAAAATGTTGTTTTATTCCCACAGAATTCATTTCAAATTCGGCACTTGAGATTTATATTGAGTGCGTAACATCTCTTTCCTGTTTACATTGACGATAGAAAAGAAAGTAGCTATATTACCGTTGTGGATTGACAAGCTTTGAATTCACTGCTGTTGTGTTACAGGATAACGGTAGACTAAATATCCAACCTTCCAAGGAACTAAAACATTTCAAAAATTTACCAACGATCTTGAAAGATAGATTGGATAGACGTCTACAGTCCCATGCCACCGTTCTCGATCTCGTAGGTAGGCCTAGTTGATTTAACGATTAAGAGAATAGTTGTGTGAGTTGTGAGTTTCTTGATTCCGATGAGGGCATAGGGCCGCAGGTAGGCCTACACTAGCCCTGAAATATTTAGAGGTCTAGACCTCAGGAAAGAGTCATACCTAATTCAGCTTTTACAGACCCATAAACCATAGGTCCATTGACTGATTTTCATCTAAAATAAAATCTGTCATCGGCATATAATATAACATTTAAGGTAATGCTTTTGAATGTTTATTTTCTTTTCTTTTATCCTAGTTCTACTAATTAATTGTTAACTTATATTACCACTATAATTTTTTTTTTCTGCTGATTCAATAACTACATGTGAGTGTTGCAACTACTCATTATCTTATCAGGTGGGAAAGCACACCCAAGACCTTGTACCAGCCAGTGTCTCGACAGGGACCTCTCATCACTCAAAGCAGTGTGTGACTGCACTGCTTGTGGTCTTCATGGCCCATAGAGGCATATATGCCCGCTATTCTTCCCTTCCATGCAAATTTATAGGGATTTTGTCTTTCCTTCATTTCCCTTTCTTCTAGTTGAAGACGGGGACGTTCACCAGTCTCCTCCATTCATCTCTTTGGCTTGACACAACACTCGTATCCTCCCACAATGACATTCAGAGTTCCTTCATCTCTCTCTCTACTGTTCTCTTCTACATTTCCTTTGATCTTGTGTCTTTTTTTTTCCAATCCCCTGCGTCAAATTCAAGGCTGTTCTGGCATGTCTCTCTCTTGGCATCCTCAAAACATGTCCTATAAATTTCCATTTCCTCTGACTCAATTTTTGACTCATCAGCTCTATATTTGCTTTCCATCCTTTGATACTTTTTATGGCCAAAATATTTTAAGAATTCTCCTGAGACAAGTATTCATGAATGTATTCAATTTGTGTTCATCTCCTTTTGTTGTTTTCCAGGTTTTGCATCCATATTATAATGCTGAAAATATTTTTGAGTTTAGGATATTTACTTTTGTTCTGTACTTTAATTGGCTACTGTTCCAGATGTTTTTAAGAGCTGTGAAGGCATTTCTTGCTTTGCCAATCCATGATTTGACATCATTCATAGCTTCTTGGTCTTAAGTTATGAGGATATCAAGATAGCTGAAGCAGTCGCAGTTTTCTTTTGGTTTATTGTTAATCACAATCTCTTCCTCTGTTTTGTTCTTTAATAACCTGTGCAATTTCCATGTATTCTTGCCTCTGATTCATGAAGTGCCTTTTCCAAAGGCTCAGTGGTAGATAGATTAATAGGCTTGTCTCTCAAGCAAAGCTCCCAGGTTCAAGTCCAATAAATGCAGAATTTTTTTTGGTTCTCACTATCTGGTGGCATAGAGGTGCAGCCTGAAAGCTGTGGGTTCAAATCCCACAAATAGTATAAAATGATGTATTGTTATCCTGATCAGACGCTATTGCTTGATTCTGATAAGATGGGACCTTGCACCAAGTCCTGTTGAGGAGAGACAAGAAACATGGGGGTCCTGTTTGCAAGTTGTGCATGGAAAAAAACCCTTGGTAGTTGAACCCCCCCCCCCCCTCCCCCGAAAAAAAAAAAAAAAAAAAAGCTGAAAGTGAAAGATTGATGTCCATGCAGAATTCAAAACTAATTCCTTGCACTGACGTTGGCTCCCTGACTTAGTTTGTAAGAGATCACACTCTCATGCTCTCTTCCCTTGGGACAGTTGCCACCTGGGTTATCCCAGTCTTCCCTAGAGACAGTTCCCGCCTGGGTTATCCTAGTTTTGCCTTGGGACAGCTGCTGCCTGGGTTGTCCTAGTCTTCCCTTGAGACAGCTGCCACCTGTTTTCTTTGGTTCTTTGAGTGTTTATGTTTTAAACTTTATGGATAAGTTGAACTTTCATATTAAGAAAAAATGATCACTGAAGATTTCAGCTCTTCTTTTAGCCCAACATCATAAGTACCTATTATAGAATAGATTATTGCTAACAATTATGTAATCGATTATTGATCTTTCATCCCTTTCTTCTGAAACTCTTGTCTATTTATGTATGTCTTTATTTTTAAAGAAAGTATTGGCAATTTTAAGGTTATTGCAAATGCAGAGGTGTAGCAACAATTCACCGTTTGGACTTTCTGAACTTTTTCCTTCTCCACCTGTTACTCCACGGCGGATGGCTCAGTTGGTAAACCCACTGTTCTGGCAATGGCCAGGCGAATCTGTGCCGTGGCAGGTCCTGTGTTGTTTTTTTTCCTTTCTCTCTATGGCTTTGACTCACCTCGGCACAGTGTCTATACTATTTCTGTTTATTTTCATCTATTCCCAGTGCCAGCTCCTCTTTTCTTCATTTGCTTATTACTCCACAATAGCTTTTCTTTTTATTTCCAACTCTAGCATTGAGATCACCTAGTATTAGTATGTCTCGGTTTGGTTTAGTGTTTTTTATTAGAGCTTGTAAATATTCATAAAAGTCTTCTCTTTCTTCTTTTGGTGCATCTTCATTTGGTCCATACCTTATAATGATGGTGATGTTTTTTATGTTTAAACTCACAATTAACTTCTAGCAGATGCTAATTAACAAAGTTAAAATCTGATGCATCGTAAATAGCATTAGTTAGTATTAAAGTTACACCTGCTTTTGCTCTGTCAGAAGTGGTACCTGAATATATTAATTTATTGTTACCTAGATTTTTATTCTCCCTGTCCTTTTTTCTTTGTTTCAGTTAAACCTGAAATTTCTATTCTATATTTCTTAGCTTCTTCTAAAAGTTCTATCCCTTCACCAGTAAATCCCCTAACATTCCACGTAGCCAGTTTCACAGTCATTGTGCATGCTGTCCCGAGGTGGACTTGGCACATCTCAGGATCGAGAAAAATAAACACACATCATCATCATCATTTCAGCTTGGTAAACTAGTTGATGACTTTACCAGATCACAATTTTGCCATGGCGCTCTACAACCAAGATGCCAGTACTTTATTTTGTGGTGGTCAATCAAGAGTTATGGCATCAGGCACAGCATGAGATCACTCACAGCGTATCCTAGCTCAGTTCCTTGTACATGGCTCACCTAAACAAACTCCACGTAGGATAAAAGGAAGCACGAATATTAAGTCAGCTGACTTTTCAACATCCAATGAAAGATGAGCTAGACGCGTGGGTATGCCAATTAACTCTTTAACGGGGATCACACGGTACCACTGTCCAATGGATTTTTCCGTAATGGGGATTGGACGGTGGGAATGTCCGATGGCGTCGATCATTAGTTGTAGAAATTAGACTTGTCTGCATTAATAATAGATTGATTACAAAGGTCATATCCAATTTTTTACTTCACTGACTTGTATTCGAATTGAAACCAAACTTTTGTGCGTTTTTGTAAGAGTTTTTTTTCTATAATTTGGAAGCTTTTGTGTGATTCTCGATTTCCTGAGATACAAGAAGGCTTGAAAATTTAATTTGTTTGAGCGATTGTGAATAGTTTCCAGTCAATGCGAGTTCGAGTGTGTTTCTTACTTCAATCGAATGACCATAAAGTGTTTTCTTATACTCAACGCGATACTAACAGTGAATAGTGAGTAGTATTCTTGAGAATACTTTTTTTTTTTTTCCCTTTTCTCGCTACCTCTCAACAAAATAACTTTTGACCCATAAATTTCAAGTAAAGTATATCTAATTAATAATAATAATAATAATAATAATAATAATAATAATAATAATAATAATGCACATTTATAACGCGCAAAAACTATCC
>JBCIKM010349192.1:0-10000 GCA_039654465.1 Melibe viridis
TAGTAGTAGTAGTAGTAGTAGTAGTAGTAGTAGTAGTAGTAGTAGTAGTAGTAGTAGTAGTAGTAGTAGTATTGTTACGCAATTTGGTAAATCGCTTCATTGGTCTTTCTCAATGGGCAGATACCACCAAAGGCTACAGCAACTATTATGTATTTCTCATTACGCCACGCAAGATTTTAAGCACAGCGGACTGATCATATGCCTGTCTTAATTTCTTGTGATTCAGAGGTTTTTTCAAGCCCATTGACGCTGGATCTTGACACTGCTGAGGCAGTATGAATGGATAATGACAACAAAGGATATGTGTTGTACGTTCGTTGTCTGCGAGGGATATTATTTTAATGTTGTGGAGCACTTAGAGAATAATGAGGACCGTGGATGAGAGCGCTATATTAATGACCATATCCATTTTTTTATGTCCTCCAGATTTGGTGTGGTAAGGTCAGGAATGAGGAGGCCCTGAGGAAAATTCGGACCTCCGTTCACAGTCCCAGCCCGATACGGCTGTTGGGGACTTTGTCCAATTCCAGGGACTTCTCGGAAGCCTTCAACTGTCCCTTGGGGTCCAGGATGAATCCTGAAAAGAAGTGTTCCGTTTGGTGAAGGGGCTTGTGTCTGGTTTCCTTGTAGATTTCATGTTCTGGATCTGCTTTCCATTGAAAATGTTTGGTCATTAAATTATATTTCAAGATATTTCCAAGAAAAGGAAGTGTCAAGGAAGGGCTTTTATGATTTGTAATGTGTTGATGAATTTCAAAGGAAAAACTAATTGCTGAATAAACTGAAATCGATTCGAATTTTTCAGAGACATGTTTTTTAGATTTTTAGAAATGAAAATATACCTAAAACAACAAACATTTTTAGAGTTCATAAAGGTGTGTATGAGGGGTGTTCCGAAAGGAGAGGACCTTTCATCAATGACTGCTTCATGTTGTGGGGTCACATGCAAAGGGATTGGAGATTTATCTTCCCAAATCCCCTGGCTTTAATGTTCTCAACAGTCGACGTGCTGTTCGTGCTCACAAACTACCCTGGACACATTACATATCACAGATATGGATACTTTGTGACTCCATGAATATGATGGTTTCAGTTCATTTGATCTGCTTTTGAAGTGCAAAGAACAACAGTACCTAAGGATGGACATACTATGGGAATAACATTCTTAACAAGGAAAGGCATGGTTTGGTGATTAATATTCATTCCAAGCTTTTGATGAATATGTAACGAATTTATGTAAATTTGTATACGTTAGTTGTTATTGCTACACATTTGCCCATGATTTTGTAAATCTCAAATTGGTTTTAGCAGATTTTGCAATTTTTTGATGTTGTTGTGACTTGACGGTTTCCAATATTTTTTTTTTGATGATGTTTCTATTTACAACATTACGATTGTTTATGACAATATTTTTGCTCTTGATTTTATCCCCACAAAGATCGTTGCACTCTGGTTCAGTTGGAGCACGTTGTTATTTATGAATGCTCTGTCAGGCCAGGTGTTGTAGAACAATTAATTGTAATTCAATAACTGAGCATGACAATGTTTTATTTCAGCGAATTCATCCGTTACATTTTCATTTCACTAGTTGTTTTTTTTCATTTCCAAGATTGCAAATGATTTATATCGGTGTGTTCCCCTCCTCCCCTCCCCCCAAAAGAATCAAATAACTGCAAGCACACATTTCATTTTTTGGGCTCGTCCGTAAATAAATTCACATTGATCGTGTTTTAGCTAAGTTTCTAACAAATTGAACATTTCTAAATGTTCAGATGTAATACGTGTTATCCAAAATGTGAAAGAAACGGGGACAGAATGTATCCAATTATTTTTGAACTCTCTCCAAGGTCATTGATGCAAACGTCCAAGTTATGTCCAAGTACACGTCTTGGAAAAGCCTGTTCACGTTAAATTACATACAATCACAAATCTCGGATGGTGGGTGTTTGGCTGCTGGCACTTCTACTGCTGTTCCCTATATTTTACACTGGATCTATCGTCTTACTCCCCCCCCCCCCTTTTTTTGTGATGTTCTGTTTTTGTTGTTTTGTTTGAAAGACAGTGGTCATCCCTTTTTCATACCTTTTGGTACATGATTGCAGAGTGACAAGTTAAATGTACCGAGTACATTTGTGCAAAAAGGGAGTTTAAAGATCCGTGGTCTTCCTGAACCATTATGCTGTCATGAGTGATGACCATTGCCTTTTTTGTGAGGGATGATTTTTTGTTTCATTGTAAATCATCTCACTGTGGTGTCGATATGCGTTTTAAGAGATGATATTTATTTTTTAGTACAGTTTAAATCATTTCTCTTCTGGTTGTGGTTTGATCTGTTCCCTCATTTAACTATTCTATCTTCTAGCTTTTATCTGGGCTTTTCTATGACCCTCCTGTGTGTTGGAGCCCTAAAACCACCAAATAACAAAAAAAACAAAACAAAAAAAACCCCACACAGCTTCGATGATTTTGTTTTTCATAACAACGATAATTGTATTCCCAATACAAGTGAAAACATAAACATTGCAAGGACGTAGGATTGAATGTGAGTGAAGACAACTGCAGATGATTTTATTTTCCGTGTTGTCAATACTCATAAATTCGGGAAACAAAAACAAAAACATTAAGCCATTGTTTCTCCGTTTTACTTCGTGAGTTTTCATTTTGTTTTCTTAAAAAACATCTCTACCAGGGCAAACACATACAAACACTGGATACACTGCAGACTGGTAGAATGTTTTTCATTTTATAAAGTAAATGAAACTCCATCTTTTTTCACATCTCCACATTTTCAGACACAATGGATTTCATACTTTTTTTTTTAATTTAATGCAACAAGAATATCTTTGAAATTCATACCTCTGTGTCTGTTTATATTATCTGACATACCTGTAAGGTCAACAGGCAAATAAGTTGTTTGTCTTGAGTATTTAAGTTTTACATTTGATTTCTCTATCATCTTTAGAAGCTGTAATTAATTTGGTAAGATTCATAGATTAGGGTCGGATCTTTCTACTTTTATCATTGCACTGTAAAAGGTACACAATTTGTTATGATTCAGTGACCAAGTTCCATATTTATGATGATGTTTTTCATAAACATCCATGTCGAAGGTTTACATTGGGGTCTGCATTTATGAAACTACAATGGAAGGTATCAGTTCAGTAATGTTAAACCTGAGTCACATTTGACTAGTATTGAAAACAAACAACAACAAAAAACAGTTGAAAACTACTAATCCTTTTAATTAGCAATGATATACAGGGTGACCTTTTATTATTCCTAGATGAAGAATTGAAACAGCTAAGACAATTTCTACTAGTCTGCATTAGAATATGGGAGAAGGATGGACAGAAGAGGGACAGAAGATGGACAGAAGATGGACAGAAAATGGTCAGAAGAGGGACAGAAGATGGACAGAAGATGGACAGAAGATGGACAGAAAATGGACAGAAGATAGACAGAAGATGGACAGATGATGGATATCGTGACCGTGATATTTTGTTTTCTTTCATGTAGGATCAAATTACCATTTTTAAAAATATTTCGTGTTTCCTTCAATCGACTCACATTTCATTTAGTTCAATAATCATAATGCCATCCTCATATTTTCCTACATATTCATTTATCATCATCGCACAAAAAAAGATGAAGTTTTACATAAAACATTCACCAAACGAGAATAAGCTTCAAAATCACGAGTTTCAGATCACAGTTACCTTTAAACAAGTCTGTACAGTTTCAGATTGTTTTAATTTTTATTTTTTTAATTGAGAAACTTCATGCACCAGAAGTGAAAGGATGATTTTGTTCATACTTTGTATTTGTACAATGTAAATATTTGTGCCATCCAGTTTTAGAGCTTGAATCATGATTGAGACTACTTTTCCTTTTTAGTTTCGGGATCAGAAAGGGAGAGTCAGAAAATGGTTTGATGGGATTTTTTATTTGCTCTATTCAAGAAATGAAACACCGCAACTATTCCATGGAAGACAAGCCTAGTCTAGGTGTATTTTGACGTCAGTACTACATCTAGTTGTTAAACTTGCAGTTCGTGCTGCCTCTGTGTCAGAGTAGCTTTTAATTTAGATCGTTTTTCCAGACATTGTCAATAGCGAATACAGTCTGCAGAAAAAAACAAACCAAATACAAAAACAACACACAAAAAAATGTAACCCTCACCAAAAAAGAAAAAAACCCGAAACAAAACAAAAGAAAAAAATAACTAAAAAAAGAAGCAAACAATACAAAAACAAAAACAACAAAATATGAGATACTCCAAGAAGTTGGTTACGCATCCACATCTATTGTAATATAAAATGATTGTTTTAAAAATGTGATAAACAATTACCCGCTTTAATTGAAGAACCATTTAGAGTATAAACCCCTCCATTTTTCTTCGGCTTAAGCTCAGGTTAAGATCCTCTTTCAATTTTTGTATGTTGATATTATTTTTGTTTTTACTTAAGGAATGTTTTGACTACAGCTGAGACATTTTAATTCTGTGATTTAGATGTTGCTTTCTGTCCTGTCAAATCACTGGGTAAGCTCGACGCAAACTACCCTGGCCCTGTTCAGAGGTACTACTGGTTCTAAATTTAAAAGTCTATGTTAACGCTTGGTTATCAGAACGGACACAATGGTCGTTATTAATGTATTTTTGTTTTACATTGTATCACTTTATGATGTATTTGTGCCGGTGGCCAATAGAAAAGGGACTACTCAAAATGGGAGACAAAATCGTAACCAATTCACACATTACAATAAAACTTTAGAGGAAGGGAGAGTAACTGTCTGTTATAAGTGTGTTAAGTTATCAGATATGTTAGTTTACAATGAGCAGAGTTGTGGCCGTTGTTCTAAATTCCCTCTTCTCAGAGGACGCCTAGAAATGACGTTAAGAAACACGCAATTAAATTGTGAAATTTCTCCTCAGAAATAGCTGTGATGCAAGTGGAAATCCTTTCTCCAAGTTCTCGAAGACTGTTAAAGTCCTCGGCAGATCTAATCACCAAGAATCCGAAGAAACATTTTTTTTTCCTACTCGGAGCCATTCCTTGGGAGACATTTCAGAGTCATTACAAATTTTGATCGTCATTTTTTTTAGGCGTGCCACTCAAGGACTAAGTTTAGAATAAGTTTAGAATATCCCACAACTCTGCATTCTGCCAACCAATATAACTGATTTCTCAGCGCTCTTAGCTTGTCTCATTTTCTGTAACCTTTCATTGCTGGGTGTGCATTGGTTGCGATTTTACTACAAATGTGATGTAGTCCTCTTTTGTTTTAGGTCAGCCGCGCTTAAATTTTCAAAACAAATGTTTGATTTTTAAAATTTGTTTTTTTTGTTGTTGTTGTTGTTGTTGTTATTATTATTATTATTATTGTTGTTGTTGTTGTTGCTGTTGTTTCATTTGCTGATCATAATACAAAAACAAAAGTATTTTGAAAACTCTTAAATATACTTTCTACTATCAAGATCTTGAATGGAATTTTGACATATAGGGACACTAACGACGTGATACTAATTGGCGGGGTCACAAGTTCATCGAGGTGATTTGCATCTACTTTTCCACTTTTATACTTTGATATTGTATTGTGGCTTTTAATCATGATTTTGATTTTTGTTTTTTAAGCTGTTCAAATCATTTAAGTGAATAAAATGAGCGGCTATCCCTGTGTTTAACAGAGTATTATTTTAATCACTTGTTAACCTTTAAAGTAATGATGAATATGAGATGAGAGCTAACAGAGGATTTTTTGGTGAATCATATTCTTCTTCTTCTGTTTCTCATTCGCACTGACTTTTTCTCCTCTTCGACTGCGGTCTGTCATCTTTTCTGATGACGTTTTATGTCATACCTTATGCCATATAAAACTTGCCATGTCATAAATCGGGACAAACTAAATACAGGGTGTAATATGTCATACCTTCTATCACATAAAACGTGCAATGTCACAAATCGGGACAATTTAAATACACGATGTAATTATGCCATGCCTTCTGTCACATACAACTTGCAACGTCATAAATCGGGACAATTTAATTACAGGGTGTAATTATCTCATACCCTCTGCCACATAAAACGTGCAATGTCACAAATTGGGACAAACTGAATACAGGGTGTAATAATTATGTCATACCTACTGCTACATAAAACGTGCAATATGATAAATAGAAACACACTAAATACAGGGTGTGATTATTGTCCGATTTATAGTTGGAATAACAAAATTAAAACCCAATAAGGTTAGCTGATAATGTCTTTTTGCAAAGTAACAGGATTGCATTGGCATGTTGTCATGCTGCAGTAACAATATCTTATTAAATTCAGTTACGATATTATGACACTATCGCCGAATTGTGTTGTTTTTAAACCGTGACGCACAAATGAACAGAAAAATGTCCATAATTAACACATATAAGTTTATGATAAGACAAATTTTTACAATTAAATTTGAATAAATATGACATCAAAGGCAAGGGTAGCAATAATACAAAAAAAAATGAATCAGAGATCGATGTGAGCACTCTTGTTTTCCACTAACATCCAAAGTTATGATCTCAGTTCTCGCCAGGACTTTTTTGTTTTTATAACATGGTTTGCACTGCCCCGACGCAAAAATGGTCCCTATTTCAAATGCTTTATTTTATTTTTTTATAGGCAGCAATAAACGACGATGTGTATCGGAGCTTACGAAGGCAGAACTGAGACAAACTACACCTCATGGTTTTCTGCCTACCAGATCCAGATTCCAGCAGCCTCTATACTATATCCAGGAGAAAAATGTCCAGAGGGGCGTTGTTGGTTGATTTTGGGGTGCCGGGAGATAGTTGCTTACCTGTTTTCTACGCCATTGACAAACTCGACCAGGTTTTTGTGCCAGGTCCGAATGGTCTTTGCCCCTTGCTGGTGCCACATGCTCTGGTCTAAAGCAATGGACCTCAAGTCGTGGAGTCAAGTAGCAGCTTTGGCTTTTTCAATCTTATCATTCATATCGTTTTATAGGTAGCATACATTTATTTGGATCCCAACCTTCATTTGGGACAAACTCTAGAAACAAAATCTCTGCTTGATGAATAAAACTATTTTTTTATCTTTGAGCATTTTTGGCAACACCAGCCGATACCTTACGCCCTAGAAATGATTTATTAACATTATCCTTATCAAACAAATGACCGGGTAGAGAGACTAAGTACGCATTAGTTACTGCTTGGTCTGAAAATTGTTCTCTATCAGTACAATAACTGGAGTGGTAAAATACATGTAAGGGGAAAAAAAGAAAGAAACACAGGCAGCCATTTTGGGGGGTATGAAATGTCTCCTTTCTTTTCTGAGATTGAATAATAAAAATGATATACCTATAGAGCAAAGAAGAGATTTAAGGTATAGAATTAGAAAGGGAAAAAAACTGAGGAAAGTTGGATGGTGTCCAAAGGGGGAACCGCACCGTCGCCAGGAGGGTGAGTCTGTCTTCTGAGCTGCCCGCCAATATTCTTTGCTTAAAAATTTACAGTGCAGTCCCCTTGTGTTACAATTTGTGTTGAACCTGACAAGGACATGTCATTGTGTTGCAACTCTCAAAACATTCAGAAACAATCGATTTGGTTTTTATCTCACCGGCAGCCATCAATTAAATTACCTGTCGACACGTACAATCTAATTGAAATGACGGTACACATGCATGTAATACTGCATGACACAGGCCCAGGCCGTGACGATTTAGCCAGGGTTATCTTCCAATATGTCTGTTGTATTTTTTGTAATCAGTCAAAATAAAAATCCTTATACACAGTATTAAATCATACCTATTTATTGCCTATTGGTTTACCTTGATTGCGTTTATATGTCACATAATCATGAGGAGCCGGACAAAAATAAATAAATAAATAAAATCGGTGGGTAAAATCATCTAATTCAAGGGCGTATTCACAAATCTCATGAGCATCAGTGTGATAACAGAAGTTACGCTTTAGTTGAGTATTAAATTGTACTGGTTAACAAAGTCGCAATTAATGTATTAATATGTCAAACTCATAGTCACAGGGATTTGTTGATGAGGATCTGTCCAAAATGTTCTGAAACAAAACACAACACTCAGTTAAAGCATATTGGTCCATACACTCTCCTAAAATAGAATCATACTTCGAGTCACATTTCTCGGAAAACAATTTACGAAGATGGAAAATTCAAGTACGCAGTCTTATGTTGACGTGATTCTTGTACCGGACTCTTCAGAATTGTCGGCGACAGCCTTCTTGCCAAAACCAAGCATGCGTTTCACTGTCTGTCGATAAATTGAGTTGAGTATGAGGTACACAAAGATGTTGACGGACGAGTTAATGATTTGGCCCAGGGCTGAGATGTTCCAGAGAAACACGTACAAGTTGGAGTATTTCTTACCCAGGGACACTTCTTTGAAGATCTGTTTGGCGTAGACGGCGAAGAACCTGGGGATGTTGCACGCGGTTAGAATTATAGCCAGAAGCAAGACCACCTTGACGAGCCTGCTCTCCCGTCCAGTAAGCTTGGAGCTTTTAGAGGACTTGTTAGTGCTGTTGGTGGTGTCACTGTTTTGTGCTTCTTGCGCGCTTTTGCGAATCCGGGACGATGCTTGGAGTCCGATGATCATCCAAATTACGCTGATAAGAACAATGGCTTGTGCCGGGAAAGGTAGTACGGCGCCATTCGCGATGTCAATGTAGATTTGAATTTCTTGTCTGTTGTCGGAAACGTGGAGAATCATCCTCTCAGTGATGACGACGGTCCCGTTGTCGTCGCTGCAATCAACCACAGCCCACGCAAGCCATTGGGATAAAAAGACCGGCATGTGAACACCGATGTTCACCACGTAGATGACCACAATAACAGCCAGGCAGCGACCTCGTGTAAATATTTGGCGTACCTTGAAAGGGGAGACAACGCAAACGCATCTCTCAACGCTGAGCAGAGTAGTTATCCACCCTGATATCAGGGCAGCCATGTCCCGTACCCAGCCAATCGTGACGTATTCAAAGTCGACTGGATCGATAGCAGAATCCGGGTAAAACGTGTCCCATGTGAAACAGATGGTACCTATGATGCCAAGAAACGTGACCACAAAATCTGTAAAGGAAAGAGCCATCAACCCCACGCTGTTGCTGTCTTTTAGGCCCATTTTTAGAAATACGAACATGTTAATGACATTGGACCCCGTTCCAAACACAGTGATGGAGCCTCGAAGGATAAGGTTGACGTAGATGTTGATGTCATCTTTCACGTCATCAGAGATGACAGGAGTATCGTCGTCGATGGTGATGTTCAGAGCGGAGTCTTCCGTCTCATCAGTGATGACCCCAAATGACCAGGCAGAGCAGTTTGTGACAAGAGCCATTTTAGTCTGTTGGAGAGGAACAATAAAAGTGAGAACGATGATATAATTGTCAATAATGATATTGATATCAATATTAATCGGTTATAATTATTGTGATATCACGTAACCCGTTTTCTTGAAATATCAAATGTTCTGAAGCTAGACTTTAAAAAATCGCAAAGGTGTACCTCGAAGAAAAACAACCAAACAACAACAACAATAACAACAACAACAAATGGCCTTTCCCAGATCACTTTTAAAATTCTACCTTGCAACCAAGCCAATTAGAATAGTTCAGTCCCGATTAAGCTTCCGGCTGTGGTCCACTTTTGGAAGGAGGCAAATGTACTCAAGAGAACAAAATAGTAAACCGCTCGTAGACCAGAAATTAAATAACAGTGATAATAATAATAATAATAATAATAATAATAATAATAATAATAATGATGATAATAATAATAATAATAATAAGAAGAAGAAGAAGAAGAAGAAGAAGAAGAAGAAGAAGAAGAAAGAAGGAGGAGGAGGCGGAGAAGAAGAAGAAGAAGAAGAAGAAGAAGCGGACGAGGAAGAGGAATAAGAAGAATGGTAATAATAATAATAATAATAATAATAATAATGATAATAATAATAATAATAATAATAATAA
>JBCIKM010349303.1:0-11196 GCA_039654465.1 Melibe viridis
CACTTTTTGTAGAGGGATTTGTTCCGTATCTTGGTCGGATAATGAATTCCCAATATGCGTCGGAGTTGTTTACGATGAATTAAGTGGATGGAAAATTTCATTCAAATACAATAACAATACCATTGCTATTGATTTTAGTACCAGAATGTGACACTGCCAATCTGACAAAGAATCAAACTTTTACTATGTTGGAATATAAGGCTCGTTGAACATGAAGCAAAGCATTTTTACAATGATTGCGAATATAGTAATTGTATGAATACAGTGTCGAGAGGAGGACAAGACAAAGCCATAGAGAAAGGTAAATAAATGAAGAAAAATACAGAAAAAGAATAAATTGTCTTAAAAAATCGACCTCCATGGCCGGGACTCGAACCACGGATCTCTGGATTGCTGGTCCAGCATGCTAACCGTTACACTACCGAGGCTGTCCGATCATTGATGCAATCCAGGTGTCTACTCCCCGCCATTACTTCATTTTTACAATGACTGCATTAAGGCCTGGCCAACAGGGACAGGAAGGACATTGAACAAGCGCTGGTGTCAATCAAATGTGTTGCTCACTCCCAGAACCATTTTACCTGAACCTGTCACTGACACATTCCTGAAATTGAAACACTGTATACCCTCACCAATGGTGCATTCTGCTCTGTCTCCATTTTATCAAAATGAGCAAAATTTTCTTGCAGGAGTTGCCTTGCAAATAAAACTTCTATGTCAATGTCTATTGTGATTTTCATGAAGATTACTGAAGGCAAAAGGGTCCTGGTCCTCCTAAACTGATGCTTTCATATTTTATTTCCTCTTTATAAATGCAACCTTTGAAGAGGATTATCTAACTACTATCTCTACTAAATTTTGTAGAGAAAGAGCAGACTGGAGCGAGTATGACAATACTACAGCACTTTGGTACCGTACCCATTCCACTTTCTGCCTTCTTCTTTTCTTCTTTCTTTAGTCCTCTTTGCTCCTGGAGGAGCATTGAGCCTCAAGAGCAGCTCTCCATTTCCTTCTGTCCCTGGTGCAGACCTTGGCCTCTCCCCATGTGAGACTGCAGGCGCTCAATTCATCCTGTGAGCTTCGGCCTGCCTCTTCTTCTCTTGCCCTGAGGGTTTCTGTCTTAGTATTTATTTAATATATATATTCCTTCTCACCTTTCTGATGGCCACAGCGTCGTGATGATTGGAGGTGACGTCAATCTCCACCCTCTCCAACAACCCTTCCAGCTGATCCCGTACATCCCGCGCCCTCTTCATGGAGCGGTGCTGGATGTAGTTCTCGTAGCACCACTGCGACGAGAATTCAGTCTCCTCCCATTGGTTGTAGATGTTCAGCAAGGTCAGGTGATCGCCCCCGGGGACAAAGAAATTCTGTCTGGCCGTGTCTGCGTGGATAATTTTGTCCTTGGGTCGGTAGAAGATGGCATTGTTGACGGACAGCATGGCGGCAATGGTAATGACCTCTTTAGAGCATTTGTATCTGTAAGGAATAAGGAAATGACATTGAGAAAAAAAACCCTCTTGATGAATCTCTTTAGTTTTTCATTAGGCTTATACATATACTTCTAAAAACATTTCCAATGACATGACAGAGAGACCTTCCGCTGAATAGTCATCTAACGTATCTACCTGGGCTGCTTTGTAGATGCCTAATTGCAGTGATGCACCTCAATTCTTGAATGTTTTGAGCAATGTGTTTATGATTGTTCTTAAGATCTTATAATGCCCTGAACTCCACGGTGGTAAGAATTTGAGTAAGTGTATATATGCATTTAAGCGCATATTTGTATGAATGGATTTTGTGTTTTTGTTTTGTCTCTGTCAACAATCAGGCAATTGTTAAACCAAATAAATTGCCACTTTTATACAAATTAAAGATTTTTGTTATTATCATTATCATAATTCTAGCTTTTGTTCTAACTAATGAGGAAAGTACGTTTATCAAATTCCTCTCCAACCTACTTCTCCGAGGCCAGGATCATTTTGGACATCATTGGGTCAACAGGGAACTCTGCCATGCGTCGCCCCAGTTTGGTCAGTTCCCCCATGTGGTTGAGAGCCCCAAGGGCATACAGCTGCTCCAAGGCAAGCACCAGAGTCTCGTGAGGAGGCGGGTCCATGAAGTCAAAGTTCAAAAGGTCGTTGATGCCCAAAGACTTCAACAGCAACACCACATTTCCCAAATTGGTTCGCTGAATCTCCGGCACCGAGTTGTCCTCCAGCTCATTCTTGTAAGCCCAGGCAGTGTACAAGCGGAAACATTTCCCAGCCGAAACACGACCGGCTCTCCCTGCCCTTTGATTGGCTGAGGCTTTGGACACGGGTGTCACCACAAGAGATTCCATTCCGGTTCTGGCACTGTAGCTGTTCTGCTTACAGAATCCGGTGTCTATCACATACACTATACCATCAATGGTCAAGGAAGTCTCTGCAATATTTGTTGCTAAAACAACTTTTCTGGCTCCAGGAGGGGTGGGTTCAAAAATTTTGCCCTGCATTTCCGAGGGCAGAGTGGAATAGATGGGCAAAATGATCAACTCTTTTATCTTGGAGCCCAATTTGCGAGTCCTCTCTAAAAGCATTTCATTGGCCGTTTCAATTTCTTCCTGACCAGTAAGAAACACCAGAATATCTCCAATAGGCTGTGTGACATGAATCTGCAGAACGGACACCACGGCAGCGTCGATATAGTCCGCCTCAGGAGCCTTGGTGTAGTAAATGTCCACAGGGTACCGTCTGCCGGGTATACGGAAAATGGGGGCATCGTCAAAAAACTCTGAAAACTTCTGAGCATCCAAGGTCGCGCTGGAGATGAGAAGTTTCAAGTCGGGTCTGAATCTGGCGATGTCCTTCACAAGACCAAACAACACGTCCGTGTGGAGAGTTCTTTCGTGAGCCTCGTCCACAATCAGCACACTGTAGCCCCCAAGATCAGGTTCACTCAGGAATTCTCTGAGAAGCATTCCGTCTGTCATGTACTTGAGAATGGTTCTTTCTGAGGTGCAGTCTTCAAACCGGATGCTGTATCCGACCTCGTTGCCCAGCTTCCAGCCCATCTCCTCCGCCACGCGGGCAGCCACAGACATTGCTGCCACTCGACGGGGCTGCGTACAGCCCACTTTCATCCCATTGTTGGTGAAACCCTGGGCAGGGAAAAAGAATCAATATGATGTTATGCCCATAATTGCAGCGTCTGTAAAAAATTATTTATTTTAACACGAAAAGCCTCCACAGTTTCTCATATACAATTTTCAATGACATGTTTGCCAATTATCATGCCATTTGCTTGATTAGGATTGTAAAAAAGGTGTCCTTATAAGATTAAGATGGCTGTCCTAGAGATCCCAATTAAAAAAAAAATGTTTAAATTTAGAATGGCTTGTCATTTCTAATTATTTCAAAGAAAAACAAAAAATCCTATATCTTAATAATCTGACAACAAATTTTGAAACTGTACACCTACCCTAAAGCTCTGACAGGAAACAGATGACAAAGATAAGATAGTGAATGTCAAATTAATTTCTACCAATAAACAAACAAAATATTCCACCCCCCCCCCCCCCTCCCAAAGAAATTCATACAAAATCCAGGTTCAAGAGAGCTGCCAACTAACTCACCGCTTCATGCAGATACTGGGGCACCTGGGTGGTCTTACCCGACCCCGTCTCCCCCTCAATGATGAGGACCTGGTGTTCCCGGACGGCGGCAATCAGGTCCTCCTTGAAGGGGTAGATGGGAAGGCTCTTCTTGGTCTCCTCAAGCTGTTCACGCTTGCTCTTCTTGCTGCTTTTGGGTTTTTCTATCTTTTCTCCTTTTTCTCCCTGTGATGAAAACATAAAAGAAATGAAAATTAATAAAAAAGAAAAATATTAATAGTTAAGAAACAAAACATAGAATTGCTATCTCCTTTTCAAGGCTTTCCAATCATTTATGTATTTGACAAACCACAAAAATTTAAAAAGTTAAAGCTACAAAATCTTAATAAAATTTAAACTGTTTTAATCATCTCCCTCTCTCCCCCTTCTACTCCTGTGGAAACAAAAAACAAAAAAATTAAATCTTATCAACCAATACTCTTGTATGTGGAAAAGCAGATCACACTCCCAAGCATCAGAAGGAAAAAGTAGGAGATAGCACTGGAAATACATGACAATAAGAGAAGGTGGATGGCTCAGTTGGTAGGCATGCTGTCCTGGCAGTGGCCAGGGGATGCGTGCCGTGGCAGGCCCCAGGTTCGATTCCCTCCACTGATGACTTCCAAATTTCCTGTTTTTTCCTTTCTTTCTATGGCTTTGACTCATCTCAGCACTGTGCCCACACCATTTTCTCTTACACTTACTGTCACTCACAAATATCAGTAGCTGATCATGCTAAGATGAAGGTTATAACTGGATTGATCAAAAGCTATAAACATATGAGAAGAAAACTTTTTTCACCTTACTTGAAGTCTTGAAAGCAAAAAACTCATTCTCTCACACCACTATCAATTCATTAGGCATTGATAAATTATTTTATATAACCTGACTTATTTTATTGCAATGCTCCCAGAGTTCTTTGTTGAGATGGGTAAGCCTTTGTACTATAAATGTATATTATTATCAATGTTATTACACATCTTTGTCTCTCTTCAGCTATTTTCCATTTACTCATCACACAGCCTTCATGCATAGAATCAACAGTCTTTCCGGTCAGCTTACCTTTTCCTTGACGGTGCCGGGCATCTTTAACATCTGGACAAACTCGATCTCGTCGTCCATGATCACGTCGTAATCCTTCGTCTTTTTCACTGCCTTGGCGTCTTTAGCGCCAAACTTCATCAGAGCAGCGTGCATATGCTCCTCTTCCCATTTTGTCTGCTCTGTCACTCCCTTCTCTGATTTATCCTCCACGTATTTATCCTGAGGCTTTACATCTTCCCGAGGGACGAAGTAACGGTCGTATTTCTCCATCTCCCCGGCAGCCCTGTGTTCTTTGGCCAACTTCAGCATCGTCTTTTTGTAATCCAGATCTTTCTGTTCCCGCTTAGACAGTCTGTTGATATTGTATCGGCAAAGCAAAGTTATAGAACATGACCTTGTCATGGTTATACATGTGCTATTTAAAAGCTGGAAGTTAAAGTATGTATAATCATTATCATACGATACGATGGGATAGAAAAGACATTTACTTAGTGTCTTTCATTGAAACCTCAAGGCACTTTTCAGTTTTAATTAACAGTTACTAAAAATCACACACACTACGTCCAGTCACACTCAAATAATCAAATAAAACCATAACTCATTCAACTCTATTAAATACGATCAAATGGTCTAGATAGTTTGAGAAAAGATCATTATAGATATGGTATGGGAAATAGTATTGTTATGTGCTTAGAAATGACTGTAGATGAGTGGCATATAAATGCTATACTACCACTAATAGAGATCAAGTAAAATTTAATTTATGTTATCACACCGGAGAAAATTTCTCTAAGGTCTGTGGATAGGGAAGACAAGAACAAAAAAACATCACAATAAGTGTCTGCTACTGCTAGCATATTTGTTTCAGTTACACAGCCATTGTCAAGCGTTCAACAACATCATTTTCAACCATCAAAGAATTACATTAAAAATACAGACACATTAAATCTATCCAGACTTAGGAACAGTTCGTTTGTTATACAACAGCAATTGCAACAGCAACAATACTATAACACAGTCTTCATGGCTGCCAGTAACTTATATTACCTTGCTACAGTGAAGCATGCTTACATAGCACATGCTTATTAAGAAGCGATGGTTATCAAGAACTGATGGTTACAAAGAACTGATGCTTATAAAGAACTGATGGTGATAAAGAACTGATGGTTATCAAGAACTGATGGTTATAAAGAACTGATAGTTATACAGAACACATTTTGAAGTACCTTAAAGAGAGTAAATATACATAAATTCTGACAGATATAGAGAACTATTGATACAAAAAACTCATTTTTGAATCTCCTAAACTATTCTTTATATCAGTGCTCTACAGGTATATAAATCCTGAAGGCTCTTCATTTCCATGACTTTTTGACCACTGAAAATTGATAAATTCAATGAGTGAAAATTTGACCCCAGACATTACTTCATCAGCATTGGTCTCACTCCTGAATTTTCAGGCTTTTCCCAGCAATGGGTAGCTCCTCAAAGAATCTTCATCTTCATCTTCATGCCATGCTATGAGTACATATTACACCCAGGCCTCGCTCACTTTTCTCCCCCAAAGAAATGCTCCTCCTCGTCAATTGCAGCCTCAAGGTCCTCCAATTTGTCCTGGCGTCGTTTCTTCAGGTAACTCCTCCTGGACTGTTTCCGCAGCTCGGGGATGACTTTCCGCCTGTCCTCCTGCTCCAGCTTAAGTCTCTTCTTGGCTTCCTCATAGGCCTGCCGAGAGAAGGGAAAAAGAAAGAAAAAAAAAGAAAGAATGTCATACACACTAGATGATCACTACAGAGAATGGAGAAGAAGAAATAATATTGAGATAGAATGATCTTTAGTGATGATGGCTACAAGACACTAAAAAGGGATGAACATTCCTGAAATCTCCTTCTTAAATACAAACAAAAGCAAATTTTGCTGAGGTTTTTTTTGAAAATTCTAAAACAAATGGGTTGGTTTTCAAAGCCTTTACAAAGGAGGATCTATCCTCACTGGTTTTCAATTGGTTTTGTGAGACAGTGATGATCAAAAGGTCAAATCAAAACCAAATTTATCTTTATTTTATCGCTCCTTTTTTGTACAGGCTTTATGCCAAGACTAGAGTCGAGTCGTCTTGCGGTTTTCAGGGTGCCTTCTTGAAAATTCAATTACTTAACAAACAGACTGTGAATTTGGCTAGAGAGAAGTGATCTGCTCAGCTAATTTTTAAATTATCCAAGCGTGAAAAAGACTTGAGAAAAATTCCTGTAAGACAATTCTATTCGGCTAACACTGCTTTGCAATACTGTGGCCCTGGTGGACAGGGAGAAAATAACACATATAACAACAGAAGCAAACTGACTGTTGGGCTCGTTACAAGTCTTGGATACCTCTTCAACAGATGATGATAATAAAAAAATAATTGTATAAAAACAATGCAGAGAAGAGTCAAAGCCATAGAAAGAAAGGATAAAAAAAAGAGGAAGGTTGGAAGACACCTGAGGAGGGATTTGAACCCAGGGCCTGCCACGACATCCATTGCCTAGCCACTGCCAGAATGGCAAGCCTATCCACTAAGCCATATGCCACTCCTACTCTATTCTTTATATGGAGTCAATAGAGCAGGATTTAAGGATTTCGTTGGGGTTTTTTAAAATCAAGATAGTATTGCAGCACAAGGAGTCTCATGCTTCTTTGTCTGTCCTTTCTGCCAGGAAGGGATTCAGATGACAAACCAGCTCGATCGCTAATGTTCAGTGACCCAAATAGCAGATGGACATCAAGCAATACATAATTTCATTCAATCCTTTCATGACTCAGTATAAACATAGCAGCCGGTGGGGACATTCAAATAAGGAGGAAAACTCCTCATAAATCATGAAAAAAGGAGGAACTTGAGCAAGTATTGATAAATATGACTTAACTTCTACCTCAAACATTGAAGTTGTGGAAAACTACGCAGAAAATAGAATAGCGAAAACCACTGATTAGCGGAAATTTGGCAGCTATCTATAAAGCACAAGGTTGTGGTGTGAGAAAGCCTTAGTAATTAGTGCTTGCAATTCAGCTTTTGGTCGAACCATGTAAGTAGAAGCAAGGAGCCCCTGCAACCCTTGTTATTCTGCCGCCCAACTTTCTCTGTTTTGATTTCTTCGTGCAGCACCTTCTTAAAAAACAACAACAACATGTCAGTTTACCTTCTTCTCCGACTTGGAAGCCACATTTCTGGTCTTCTCTTTGTCTTTATCTCTCAATCTTTTGGCAAACTCATCTCTTTCCTGCAAATCTTTATCCCTCTCATCTCCAGACTCCTCCTCACTGGAATCGTCCTTGTCATCATAGTCATCACCAGGGCCCCTTCAGAAACAGAAGAGGAGTAAAAATGTTACTGATTAGTTATCAATCCACCTACTGATGATGGATAAGCTTCTCCCTTTTATTTTGCCAGGAATACCCACCGTCCCAAAGTAAGAGAAACTCCAGGAAACCGCAATTACAGACCAACTATTCAATTGTATTCATACAATTACTATTTTCACAATCTTTTATTCAACAAGAATGCTTGATCACACTCTTTTTAGCTTTTTATTTCACATTATGCGTTAACATCTCCCCAAGACAAAAAAGGTGCATAACATAAAGACACCACTGTATATAAACAATTATCTTTGCAATGACTTGATCTGCTCTCAACAAAAATTTGGATAAATTTCTGATTCTTTTCAAAAAGATAAGAAATGTATGTTTTCTATAGTTCCTGGGCTATTTGAATACTTTATCCTTCAATAATAGAAAAAAATAAAACCCACTGTATTTGTGCTTGGCAAATGCCCTCTGGGTGTCTGTCCACAAAATAGTTGATAACAGTAAAATGTTTAGTCAAACCATTCATAAATCTGCAAAATTTAAAATGCCTAAATTTCATCTCATTTAAGCTCAATTTTAGTGCTGGTTGGTGGGCAATTAAAAAAAGTTTTTCAGGTTTAATTGAGTTTAATCAACTTTGGGACACCTGGTTCAATAATAATAATACTGATAATAATAATAATACTGATAAAAATAGTAATTATAATAATAATAATAATAATAATAATAATTATAATAATTATATATTATAATGATCATAACGTTTTGTGACCCGTTTGCTTGTACTACCAATGGCTCCCAAAAGAGACCCTAAAACAATCTGAAAGACTACAAATCATGTCATTTTTATCACAAAGGTTTTCTTGTCTATTCATTTACTTAACTTGCCTTTTCATTTGCTTTACTTGTCTTATCATTTAAAGTACTTTTCTATTCATTCGTTATATTTGTCTATTCATTTGCCCTTGTAGTCTCTTCATGTACTTTATTTGTCTACTCATTTAACTTACTTTCTATTCATTCAATTTACTTGTCTGCTTTTTAAATTTACTTCTCTATCCATTTAGTTTACTTGTCTATTCATTCACTTTATTTGTCTATTCATTTACTTTACTTGTCTCATCATTTGCTTTACTTCTATCTTCACTTATTTGACTAGTCAACTCATTTACTTTACTTGTCTACTCATTTCCTTTACATACATAGTCATTTAATTTACTTGTATAATTATCTACTTTCCTCGTCTATTCATTTACATTCTCGTCTATTTATATACTTTACTTGTCTATTTATTTACTAAACTTGTCTATTTATTCATTTTACTTGCCTTTTCATTTACTTTACTCGTCTTTTCATTTGCTTTAATTGTTGATTCATTTACTTTACTTGTCCATTCATTTATTTGTCTACTCATTTACTTTACTTCTCTTTTCATTTGTTTACTTTTCTATTTATTTACTTTAATTGTGAATTCATTATTTTACTTGTCACTTCATATACTTTATTTGTGTATTCATTTACTTTACTTGTCTTTTCATTTGTTAAATTTTCTTTTCATTTACCTTACTTGTCTATTTATTTACTTAACTTGTCTTTTCATTCATTTTACTTGTCTTTTCATTTATTTTACTTGTCTATTCATTTACTTTACTTGTCTACTCGTTTGCTTTAATTTGTCTTTTCCTTACCTTTATTTGTTAATTCATGTACTTAACTTGTCCTTTTATTTGCTTTATTTGTTATTTTATTTACTTTAATTCTCTTTTCATTTGTTTACTTTTCTATTCATTTACTTTACTCGTCTAATTATTTACTTAAATTTTCTTTTCATTTACTTTACTTGTCTTTACATTTACTTTGCTTGTCTTTTCATTTGTTTACTTTTCTATTCATTTACTTTACTTGTCTATTTACTTTACTTGTCTATTTACTTTACTTGTCTATTCATTCATTTGACTGTTTTTTTCACTTACTTTACTTACTTTTCATTTGCTTTACTTGTGTTTTCATTTACATAACTTGTCTACTCATTTATTTTACCTCTCAATTAATTTACTTTACTTGTCTTTTCATTTGCTTTATTTGTATTCTCATTTACTTTCCTTCTGTTTTCATTTGCTTACTTTTCTATTCATTTACTTTACTCGTCTACTATATTTGTCTTTTCATTTATTTTACTTGTCTTAGTATTTACTTTACTTGTCTTATCATTTCCTTTACTTGTCTTATCATTTATTTTACTTGTCTTATCATTTACTTTACTTGTCTACCCATTTACTTTACTTCTCTATTCCTTTACTTTACACGTCTATTCATTTGCTTAACCTCTCTATTCGTATAGTTTACTTGGCTACTCATTTAATATATTTGTTTACTCATTTATTTTACTTGCATATTGATTTATTTTATTTATCTTCTAGTTTACTTCCATTCTTTACTCATTTAGTCTATGTATCTATTCATTCACTTTCCTTGTGTTTGCATTTACTTTACTTGTCTTCTCATTTACTTCACTTGTCTTTTCATTTGTTTATTTTTCTACTCATTTACTTTATTTGTCTGTTTATTTATTTAACTTGTCTTTTCATTTGTTTATTTTTCTACTCATTTAATTTATTTGTCTGTTTATTTATTTAACTTGTCTTTATATTCATCATACCTGTCTCTTCATTTAATTTACTTGTCTTTTCATTTGCTTTACTTGTGTTTTCATTTGCTTTACTTGTCAATTCACTTACTTTACTTGTTTCTTCATTGAACTTACTTGTCTATTCATTTATGTAACTTGTCTATTTATTTACTTTAGTTGTCTTTTCACTTGCTTTACTTGTGGTTTCATTTGCATTACTTGTCCATTCATTTGCTTTACTTGTCTTATCATTTACGTTACTAGACTATTCATTTACTTTACTTGTGTTTTCATTTAGCTTTCTTGTTTATTCAATTACAGTAGAATTCCTTTAAACCGAAAGAAGCTAAACCGAAAATTACCTTAAACCGTAAAGAAATCGGCCAATTTTACAAGTTTCTTCTTTGTCTTTGTATCCTTTCTTACGATAAACCGAAATGCTTCAATGCGTGACTGCCTTTAAACCGCCGAAACAATTTGAAAGCGTCTTTCCTTTTTCTTTTGTTCCATCTTCAATAATTCGGGAAGGGGGCCTAGCGTTCCC
>JBCIKM010349521.1:0-11196 GCA_039654465.1 Melibe viridis
AGAGAGAGAGAGAGAGAGAGAGAGAGAGAGAGAGAGAGAGAGAGAGAGAGAGAGAGACAGACAGAGACAAAGAGAGACAGACAGACAGACAGTTGGCTAGAAAAATGGATAAACTCGATTCAGATCAAAGGGAGAAATAAAGATTAACGAGAAAAAACAAAGGGCCCCTATTGAGATTAAACAAAATGACGATGAGATCCCCCACCCCCTCCGCTTCACCCTAAAAAATAACAAACACGACCTAATAAGACTGCCACAACCAACCCCCTCCCCCCCCCAAAAAAAAACAAACAAACAAACAAAAAACAAAAAAAACAACAACAAAGCCAGCTCCTTCATCCATTAGCGACGAATGAACAGTGGGCTGAAACATCTGCGATCAAAGGCATGAACGAAAAGAAACAGGAGCGCTCCAGGTACAAACTATCCGCTATTTCACCTTATGAATTCAGTTATAAAAATAACCACCAACATGTTTTAAAGCAATAGTCAAAAGACAAACAGAATACTTACAAGAAATGCGAACGGACGGTTTCGAATTGGAAGGAATTTTTTCCATCGTTATTAATCCTCCATGGAAAACCCTGGGATACACCGCAGGCACAGGGCTTGAACAAAAGAAATCCAACAATTATGGGGCACATTTACAAATCAGGATACAAAAATTAAAACTAAACACTCCAATAACAAACAACACAGGTTGGTATGTCGTGTGACCTAGACTTTACTGCCCGTCAACCTCGGAGGCAGGCACGCGGATCACATTTCTCGCCCATATTAGTTTTAAGTAAGACCAAGATTGAGGGTTTGAGCGTTCAAGGGCCTAGAAGAATCCAACCGAAATTTCACAAACCATCAAAATGTATCCAGTCGGTTGCAGATTTTATCTCTCTATCATTCATTCAAAGCCGTTTCCCATCACACAGCCATGACGTAAGTACGGCATAATGATTATAATATAATATCATGTATCATAACGGCCTCTAAGCAAAACATCACTGCATAATTTGTGTTTAAAGGATCCCTATGTATCCAGTCTATTTGAATTTCAAAAAAGCCTGCCGTACTCACTGAGCTGTGACACATGCGAAACACGATTCCGAATGTATCTTGGTATCTATGTCATCAACGGTAATTATGGAAGAAGACAACCGGTTTTACTCCAGTATGACGTTTCACTCATTAACCTCTCTCGTACCATAAGAGTGTTAAATCATTAAACCAAGAGAGCCACAGTCTACATTCTGGAATAGCTAAATCCTGGTCCGCGGATTGTGACCAACACGTCCGAGAGGCTGGACACGAACTGACTTGAGGGAAACAGAAAAAAACCGTAGCCGTCGCCGCCGGCGCTGCATGCAACCTTCAGAGGCGATTGATTACGGATCGGGTGACAGTGGTGATTGGGTAACCACACCACAAGCACCCACCCACCCCAGAGGCCGATAGAAGTCCGAGGCCTCCAGATTTGATTACTACCCTACCCTAACTCTCTCCACGATAGTCTGTCTGTCTGTCTGTCTGAATCTGATCGGATTGACGGACTACAACCGCCAACGCTGCCGCTGCCGCCACCGCCGTCCACGTCCCCGTCCTGCCTCATCGATTGGCTGGGAGAAAGCCGCGCTGACTCGGCCGTAATCAACTTCACATTTGATACTAAATTAACCACAGAGCTGGGAGCCACATACAGACACGGAAAAGCAGCCACGCAAAATCCACTTTGCAGCAGTTGTTCTTTCAATCAATCCCATTTTTTCTACGACACTCATAAATATTGCTCTGAACAAGTCGTGCTGTCTCGAAGACAAACGAAAACCATAGCCAGGTGGTAATTAACCCGTCTGGATCGGAAGTGTTAAGGAGAATAAATAACCAAGCCACGTAACTTTTTATTGATAGCTTGATTCATGCATATCCTGATATTTGAGCCCAAAACAAGATATGGAAGCTTCAAGCCCAAAACATCTATCCACTTTGACACTTCGTGACAGGCGGTAGTAATGACTTGTCCCCAAAAAAACAAAACATTGACCAAAAGCTCATCACACAACACAACATAGGCCATAATCTAATATCCATTCCATCTACTTAATATACATTCCATCTACTAACAGAACATCAAGGGCTGCATCGGTGGCCTCCTTCCCTTTTCTCACCTTGTTTGTCATTCGCAGCCGGCTCCCACCTCGTCACCACGCCTTGACCTCGGACCGTATTGACGGTCAGCAAACCATCTCTCTCTCTCTCTCTCTCTCTCTCTCCCTCCCTCCCTCTCTCTCTCTCTCTCTCTCTCTCTCTCCCTCTCCCTCTCTTTAAGTCCATTTTGCTGTCCCCATGTTTTTCTGTATCGGTTGCGGCCACAAATTTTTTTGCAAAATTCTGCAAATTATACAACTTTATTGCCCATGTACTAGGACATGCAAATGAATTTTAAAGCAAAACAAAAAAAACAAAACCAAAATGGCAATTTAATTGCACACACCATTCTCTATTCATGGAAAGCTCAGAATGAACCCATATCAATTAGAAACGGAATTGAAAGACACCCATATTTTAGTGATCACATTCCTTCGCACATTTTTGAAACTGAATTCATGAGTTTTATAAATAGCAGTGGGCGGAGAATACAACCTTATCTCACACCTATATTTACAATAAGTTTACTAGTGTTTTGGCTTACTATTCTCACCAAGCTCTCAGGATTAGTATAAAAAGATTGATTGCATTTAGTAGTGCACTTTTTCGGCCTCTTCTTAGCTTTAGATTACCTCACAGTGAGTAGCAACTCTTACTCCGCTCTCTACAGATGAAAGATCTGCCGACTCTGAAGGACAATGACTTCATCAACGACGGTGCTAAAATCTTCATCGGCCCTGACCAGAAGAAAGATCTCCTGGAGACACTCCAGAAAGATGTGGATGTGAGTTGGCCCCATGAGTATGAGTTGTTCATTTTCATCTTTTTACCCGCAGCAGTTGGCCAGAGTAGCTTTTGGTATTTTGGACTTTTTCCTTTTTTATTCTTTTAAACAAAACACACACACACACACACACACACACACACACACACACACGCCAAATAGAAGGATAGACATTTTTTTTTAATTTACAGAAGAGGCAAAAATTTATTTTAAAATCAACTAATTCCAGTATAACGACTGTGCAAAATTCATTTCCAGCTTCCTGTAGCCATCATTAATCTGTTTTTTTGCCCAGACTCAAATCAAAAGAAGGATACTTTGATCCACCCAGGTTCTAACCATACGCCGTAAGCCACAAATGGAGATGGTATTCTACGGGGGGGGGGGTTAAATTTTTTTTTTTTAATAAACTTGTTCAAGGTTGTGCTGTGAAAATGCATGAACCATGATAACTGTATATCAAGTAGGCAGAATGAAATGGAAAGGAATGGCTGGAAATGACACTGTAATGAATCATACAAGCCACATAGGATGAAGATTATTGCTGTGCTATTCTTTGGGCAACAAACCCAGAAAGTTTTTATTGCGGTACAAGAAACAATCCCTGAAAAGAGAGTTTGGCTTCAATGGTTACCTTAACTCCCCTGTAGTAAATTGGCTCTTTGGTCTTTATCAATGAGCAGATCTCACCAAGTCAACAGCAATTGTTGTTTGGCTTAAGATCGAGTCATACCCCTTGTATTTCTCATTATGCCACTCAAGATTAGACACTGTGGACCAATCCCCTGCCTGTCTTCATTTCTTGTGATCCAGAGTTCTTCCCGGCTCCGTGAAGCTGGGTCCAGACACTGCTTAGGCGGTATGAAGGGATAAGGATAACAAAGCAAAATAAGGTTGCCTTAGAAATTCCATTGTGTACTCGGCTGATATCCAAATATTGCGGTGCTGGTGTGCTGTACAACGACTTGAATATCCCATGATCAACATCAACAGGAAACGCCTTTGACGATATGTGCTGCCTGTCTGGCGATAGCACCAATTACTCGTCTGACAATAGTTTTGTTCCCCCAATTCCCCTGCACTCTGTCCCACAGTTCCTAAGCGGTCAGCACCTCATGGACTACAGCCTCATTGTGGGCATCCACGACCGTGACCTTGCCGGGGACGAGCTTGGGGTCAGCTTTGCCATCCCCTCGGGGGCCGATGAGGAGGAGCAAGATGAGGATGAGAATGACACCAATGTAACAGGCACGCCAGGCGGAGGAGACCAGATTGGATCGTGGGTAAGACATACGAATGGAGGATGTTACGGAGGGCTGACAGGTGGGGGCCGCTGGGTGTAGTACTAGTGGCTTGAATTATATAGCACTGGAATTATTTACTTAACTGTGGACAAACTTACCCCCTTGATAATTTTGTCTTTGTGGGGCTGGACCTGTAAGCTGTTAGGTTGGGGTTGTTTTTTTCCTCTTCAAGTCTTGTTTTCACACACACAGTTTCATATATTTTTATGTGTTACAGCACAGAGAATAAATGTTTCATTTGGGTTTACAGTGCATTACTGCTGAGACTGGACATCTAAAAGGCTTGCGTTATTGGGAACTCTTGAAACTTTTTTATTTTAAGGTAGAATTAAAATGAACAATGGAGATATCGGGGCTATGATTATATGTCTATACATGATTTTTTAAGAGTCATATATAAACGGAGTATAAAAATAATAATTTTTTTTTCTGTAGAATCTTGGAGACAGAATTTTTTCAAGTGCTGAGAAATCACAGGGATCAGCGTCATTGCCACCTCTTTAGTTACTTCATACTGAGAAGAATCACAGGGAATTTAAAATCCCTCTCAGTTTTTTCATTTTTCAAGTACCAAAGATTTTACAAAAAAAATCATGCCTTAATTTATTTGTGTGTGTGTGTGTATCCGTTTGTCTGTCTGTCAGGAAGAGGAAGACTTCCACGATGGCCTGGGCACGCCGCCAGACTCGCCCCAACCCACCACCCCCATGCCCCAATTCACCGGTGAGCTGGACAACGAGCTGGAGCGCTACGGCTTCCACAGCAGCCAGGGTCAGTATGGCTAGCTGGGCTTGAATCTCCCCCATCCATCCATTCAACCATTGATCGATCCATCCATCCATCTATCCAATGTCATTTCTTCATGCTTAGAGGTTGACTTAAAAATGGCCCTCTAATCTGTGTTCCTCAACTTTTGATTTAAAAATATTAACATAAGTTATTCAATCTAGATCCCAAATTAAACTTGACAATTGAACACAATTTTTGGTTGTTGTTTGCTAGTGTGGTGCGGAGAAGTGTTTGGGCTTTGGATTGAGACAAGTGTCCCTTTGCCCTTGGAATTAATTGTGAGGTGCACGAGGAAAACTAGTCACATGTCGGAGAAGAAGATTTTGAGCTAGAGCCGATTAAAGACAAAAAATCTTGATTTTGACAATTTTTAGTTTTCAATAAAACCGGAATCTTTTATCTTAAATCTACATCCTCAATAAATTTGAGAGCAAAATTCTATGTCTAAATACTATAATTCATTCATTTTAGTGACACTGTCGAACCCATTCCTTCTCACGACTGACCGACAGCCATTACACACGTCTTGCCCGCTTGTCAATCGTTCTTTGTCCTTCGCTTTCTTTCCGAATCACATTGAATCACATATCAAATTGAAGGGCCATTTATTACACGCTACAAAACAAAGTAAAGTGCCATGAAGAAAATCTATGTGTACTTAGTGCGCATCGCCTAAATTTGCAAAACAAAAGAAACCGAAATTCCTCGATAAATCGTGCAAATATGGGCCTAAAATTGCACAAATTGAAAGAAATATGCTATTTTTACTGCAAAAATACTTTACTTTATATATATTTTCTACCAATATATTTCATTGGGAACACATGTGTGTTTGTATTGATTGTAACGAATCCCATTCACAGGAAACATGGCTGCTGTCGATTGCACTGAAAACACTGATTGAAGCTAGATTTAACTATTCATTTGAGCTTGCACAAAATGCTGTATCAGCTATATACAGATCTAATGAGTTTTGAGACACTCATTCTTTTACTATGTCTGTTTATCGTTAGTTAGCTACCAAAAAATACTTTGCTAGAATAACTGTCTTCAAGCAACTCACACAGCTTCTAGCCGAGACTTGTTTACATGTTGCGTTGACGATAGTGGCCCCTAAATATTTACTTTTGTCGCCAAGAAGCTCAATACTATTTAAAATCTGTTAGATATCAGATCTGAAATCTATCCTAGAAAAGAAATATAATAGTTCTGACATCGTTTTTTTTATGTGCACTCGTTTATTCGTCTGTTTTAGTGTGCCTCCAGGAAAATCTCAATCAAACCTTTGAAGCCGTTTTTCTCCATTTCGATAACCCCTACCTCCACAAGCTTAATCGTTCATATCTCAGGTACTATTACACATAATTTCACATGGTAAAAAGCTTAGAGAGTAGAAGAGTTAAAATTTCATATTTTGAGACTTGCAACTGGTTTTCCCGGCGCGCCTCTCAATTTAGGGAATTTGTGGTAAATCGGCCCATTGGTCTTTCTCAATGAGCAGATACCACCAATGGCAAAAGCAACTATTGTTGGCTTAAGATCGAGTAATACCCCATATGTATTGCTCTTTATGCCACAAGTGGCAGATGGCACAGTTGGCAAGCCTGCTGTTCTGGCAGTGGCCAGGTGAGTCAGTGCCATGGTAGGTCCTGGGTTCGATTCCCTCCTCTGAAGGTTTCCTGTTTTTTTTCTTTCTCTCTATGGCTTTCACCAACCTCGACACTATTTTCTGTTTATTTTCATCTTTATGCCACGCAAGATTAGGCACGGTGGACTAATGATCTGCCTGTCTTCATTTCTTGTGATCCAGAGTTCTTCCTGGCTCCTTGCAGCTGGGTCCCAACACTGCTAAGGCGGAATGAAGGGACATGGATAAGAAAACAAAACCAAACAAACTACAGTAGAGTACCGATGTAAAGAGCAGTTTGGGACAATTCAAATGGGTTCTTTGTATCCGTCATGATTTATGTATAAGCTCCTTGTAAAGTGCTTGTAAATCTGTTCCACAGAACCATCACTTCTTTATAAGAGTGTGTGCTGCGCTGTGGTATTATTTGTGGAGCACGTGGAGACAGACCAGCAGTCATGGTTGTAAGGAGTGTTAGCAGCTACATTGTTGTTACGGGAAAAGCATCTCGCTCTCGCTCTGCATTGAATTTTTTTATTTTTAAATCTTTGTTGTTGTTTTGCTCTAAACGTCCTCCACAGATTGTGAGAAGCAGGAGATCTACTTCATGGCTCTCATCGATATCCTGACCAAATACGGCGTCAAGAAGCGCACAGCCCAGGCGGCCAAGACGGTCAAACACGGCGCCGGCGCTGAAATATCCACCGTTCACCCCGACCAGTATGCCAAGCGGTTCATTGAGTTTGTCACCAAGTGTGTTGAGTAAATCTGTGTGTGTGTGTGTGTGAGTGAGTGTGTGTGTGTGTGTGTGTGTGTGTGTGACACAGAGACAGACAATGCGAGGAGAGTCTGGGATGATGGTGGGTGTTTGGAGGTGTGTAATTGATATGTAGAACAATGTGCCCTGTATGGTCTTTTACTCTCGATACAAAGTCCTAGGGATTTTTAAATTTTTTTCTTTTTAACTAGTCCCACATTTTCTCATATACACTTAAGCGTTGTTCTTACACACCCATCAACAATAATACTCAGTCAGTCAATCTAACGGAAGAAGAAGGAAGATATGACTCTATATTATATAATGATTTATTTCTGACAGTTTAGTGTTTTAGTGAAGTATAGGGTTACATTTCCTTCTTTGGTTTCTGCCTCCCTAACTTGAAGATGAGATGAGAAAGTTTTTCACATAATCGTTAATTCTCAAGACTTTGGAATATTGATAGAACCAATTTGTTTCATAGGGGACTTGTGATTCCTTTTTGGATGGTTAACAATCCTCTGTCCTTGGAATTCTTTTTTTTTTCTTTCTTTTAATACTAGCTCGACACTTTGAATGTTTGTTTACTTTAGTAAGAAGTGGCAGGATGGAGAGATCATATGGATTTGAATTATCAACATAGCCATTTTTTTTTTTGTCAGGACAGAGAATTGAATTTCAGGGTTGTATGGTGCCTCTGCTTTTACTGAATTTTGTTGGGTTGGGTTTTTTTTTTGTTTGAGATGAAAAAAGTTCCTGACGGATCCTTTCCTGCGTTCTGTATGCGTTTGAAAGACTAGACAGGCATGTTGTGTGGGTGGTGTTACCTGAGATTGGACATGGGCATCCAATGCCTCCTCGACTCGTGTCTTCTTCATGTGGTGGATATTGTACTTCTTTCACGACAAACGGACGGACGGATGGACAGACCAAAAAATCAGTCCTACAGACAGCTGCAATGTGACGAATGGGTGCTGTGTGTGTGTGTGTGTGCGTGTGGGTGGATGGGTGGGAGGGTGCTGTGTGGAATTAGTCAATAGCAGTTCTTGCACCTCCAGTCATCCCTAGCCTAGACTAAGGTTAGATTAATGCCTTGTTTTCTTGATTATTTGTTTTGGTTTTTTCTTTACAAGAAAAGGTCTTTGCATGACTTTGGTAGTTTAAGTCGGTTTTCTCTTGCACTTTTTTCTTTTCTTTTGAGGGGGGAGGGGAGGGGGGGAAGAGTGAGAGAAGAAAAGGATGTAGTATTGAGGCTGGCAACAGACGCTTCAGCTCCATTCAGCTCTCACGGCATTGCCAGGAACTGTTTGGCACAGCACCGTCCAATGTGTGGCTACTTTCCCATCCGGCAGGCGAATCCACAGTCTGGTAGCTTTTTGCACGTGGGGAAAAAAGGCATTGTGTGTGTGTGTGTGTGTGTGTGTGTGTGTGTGTGTGTGTGAGATGTGTTTTCTGGAGTTTTACATCTGGATCAGTTGTTGTAATGGGAGAGTCATGCAGAGGGAAAATGGTTTGGATCAACTACCTGGTGTTGCTTTGTATATTTTTTACTTATTTATCATGTTCCCTCCTCACCAGGGCTCATAAATAGGTGTTACATTTGTGGATCAAATATGGGGTGCCATTTCTGTTCTGTACCAGTTGATGACTGCGGTGTCATAATTCCGGACTCGTTAATGATGAACAACATGTTGAATGTTTTGATTTTAATTTTTTTCTTCTTTAAACAATTTTTGTTGGTTTCAATTTGAACGTCTGATAGTTTCAAATCTTCAAAATTCGTTTGTTGTTTTTTTTAATAAGTTTCACACTGGACAACTTGTTTCTTTTTTTTAACCCTTAGCATTCTTTATTTTATTTCCATGAACTACCCCATTACCCTGAATTATTAAAAAAACACAAAACTTTAAAAAGACCAAAAAACCTGACTGCTTAGACACTCTTCACACATGTTTGCACAAGAAAGAACTGCACGATGTTCTACAATCTATTCAAGCAGGGCTATCCGATTTGGGGGCATCGGTGGCAAACAGCGCTACAGGATGCTAAGGGTTAAACACTTTCTTGAACTCTGGAGTGTTGACAGATGATCTCTTGTATGTATTTTAAAGCGGAAAAAAAAGCAACAACTTATAGTCTCATCTGTTTGCACTGCACTCGTAGAAATCTTTTTTCCTGCTCCTGTTGTGTTTGGTTTTTTGATTAGATTAAATGCTCCATGGGCAAAATGGAGTTGATTACCTGAGGAGATGGTTCCACTTTTTAAATAAAAGAGTTTGTTTTACGCCCCGTTTTTGAAATGGGGAGAGGGCCTGTTGTGGCCTTGAAAGAAACCAGACAAACGTAGCTGTCAGAAGGCGAGGTAAAGTTCCAGTGCCCCATTGATTGTAGTGGCGTGATGATGTTTCCTGATGGACGCGATGCTCTTGTTTCTGCACTTAGTTGTCGGAAATTGATTGATTTTTCTATTTCTGATTTCTGTTGTCATGTGTACGCTGGAATATGTTTTAGGACCATAATGTGTAGATTTAGGATGTACGTGAAACATGGAAAAGTGAGAATGATTCTAGGTTTTGTTGCGAAAATACGTTATTTTTTGGGGGGGAGGATTTAATTTTTTTAAATATTTTTTTTGTAATTGTTATTGGTTTTGTTTGTTTGAAAGCCCAAGGGAATGGGAAGGGAGGGGAGTTCATTATTGATAATGTTATATTATTCTCATTATTATGATTACTATTTCAAGTGCAGTATTCATTCTTGATTCTGATGATGATACTTGTACCGTGGTCAATACTCAGTTTATTCTTCGCACCTTACCGAGTCCGACTGCAGAGTCCATACCTCCTGGTACTCTGTCTTTTTTTTCATTACATGATGCCCAGGTTGAAGAATTTCACTAATGAATGTCGGGTCGGAAGACGACTGGAATAGGATTAGATTTGGTCCGTTAATTCTGTCTCACACATTGACTTTGCTTCGGTGATCTTTATTGTCCGCATGGTTTCATTTCTATGATGTACAACAGCTGCGTGTTACGTCCTACTTGCATTTCTCTTGTTTTTACTCACCAATATCACTGTCAATGCTATATTACCACCACCACCACCAGTAAGAAATGACCTTACAACTACTACTCTGGTACGTTCTGTCAATCATGGATGTCTGCCTTACTTTGCCTCTTTGATTGCCACGTTTCATTCTTTTCACTGGTTCCAGGGAGTTGATTGTCGTGTTGCGTTGTTACGCCATCATCATTACGCCATCATCAACCATCATCATCATCATTGTCATCATCATCATCCGCACACCCACCCAGTTGTATTAAGGTCACACCTTGAGACCACGCAAGATTGTTGTTGTTGTTGTTGTTGTCATTGTCAATGTCTTCAATCTTTCACCATGAGCACAACATTCAAACTTCCAATACTTTTCAATTATGAAGAAGGATGTCCTCTTCTTTTTTTTTCTCATTCTTTTTGCTTTGCAATAGTCTTTTTTCTTTTTTGTTGTAGTTTAGGGATTGTATTGAGTCTTGATTTAATCTGACCGTTCTATGAGGAGAAATCTCCCCCTGCTTCAGTTTTTTGTTCAATCTTTTACAATGAACCCAGGCGGGCCAGGACCAGCAGGTGGTGGGCCCACTTCAACCTAGTGATCTTCTATTCTAATTCTAGTAGTCCTCATGCCTCTGGCTGTGACTGGCTTTCTTTGTGCACAGGCACACACACACACAAACACACACACACACACACACAAACACACACACACACACACACACACAAACACACACACACAC
>JBCIKM010349630.1:0-11193 GCA_039654465.1 Melibe viridis
GATGCCTCTGCCTCCGATACTCACTTCGCATGACTTCTTTGACTTTGGTCCCAGAGGCACAATGGGGTTAACTACTGGCCTGGTAGGGGGTTTGAGGTTGACACACTCTGAGGTCTTGTTTAGACTCTACAAGAAATCAAATATATCATCCATAATCATACATTATCAGGAAACAAACTGGACCAAAAAAATTTTTTTTAAAAATTAATCAATAAATACAACTACACAAAACAGGCATCAACTGCTTCCACCTTGCACAAAAATCTTGAGAGGCTGAAAAAATAACAAATCATGATGGAAAATTATTTCTTGCAAAAACATGAAATACATGATCCAAGTATGGTGAGAAAAGAGATGAGAAAAATTCATTTATGAAAAATGATCTATCAATTCTCATCGTATGACCCAAGCTCTTATTCAGGGAAAAATATTTTGGATGAATTTTATGACTTAACACACTCATCAAATCGACTCTATGAGCAGACTGATGCTCATAAAAATACCCACAGGCACGACTAGGGAAATGTAAACTGACAAATGGCAAATCCGGATAATGCGTGACACCTACCCGCCACTCCCCCCAAGATGTGGGAACCTATTGGAAGCCTATGAAAACTTCTTCACCAAGAAATGTCATCAGCATTGCACGCAAAAAGATAAATATTGAAATTGAGACCCTCTTCACTCCATCTTTCAAGCAGCAGCAAACGGTCAAAGTAAAAAGGAACTTGACAACACTGGAAAAATGAGTGGAGAGGAGCAGAATGGAAACGTAAGGAAAAAAATAGCATAGTATTGCAAATGTTTACAACCAAAACCACGCACATTAAGAATTTGCAAGATGAAATTTTATTAAATAAAAGCTGATATGAATAAAAATGCAGATAGATATGTAATGCCAAAGCATTTGTTGTCAGTGTTATGGCTGAATCTTGAAAAAAGGTTATCCAAAGATAAAAAATATTTGTAAAACAAAAACAAAATAACCAAGGAAAGTGAAAGGCAAGCATCACTTCTTTATGAAATTAAAAAAAATAATTCTTAAGAAAATGAGATTGTCAATAATCAGATGATTTTTTTTTCTATTAATTTGGTTTTTGTTAGATATTGGTTTTCTGTCTGTCTTATGGATTCGATATGTTTTGTTTATCGACACCTTGCCCTTGTTGGTTAGTATTATAGATGGTGCAGTAACAACATTGAGAGGAAAATGCCCTGGCCTGGGGTGGCACAGTGACACAACTATCCAGCCAGCCAGCACTTACATAATCACAGATCCCTCTGGACTTAGAGGCTGCGGGATCCAGTACCTGATCTGGGCTGGAGGTGGTGGTGGTAGGGGTGGTACTGGTGGTAGTAGTGGTGGATGTGCTGGTGGTTGTGGTGGTGGTGGTAGTGGTTGTAGGTTTGGGTGCTGTAGTTGTAGTTGTTGTGGGTTTGGGTGTTGTAGTAGTTGTAGTTGTGGGTTTGGGTGTTGTAGTAGTTGTAGTTGTTGTGGTTTTGGGTGTTGTAGTAGTTGTGGGTTTGGGTGTTGTAGTAGTTGTAGTTGTGGGTTTGGGTGTTGTAGTAGTTGTAGTTGTTGTGGGTTTGGGTGTTGTAGTAGTTGTAGTTGTTGTTGGTTTGGGTGTTGTAGTAGTTGAGGTTGTGGGTTTGGGTGTTGTAGTAGTTGTAGTTGTTGTGGGTTTGGGTGTTGTAGTAGTTGTGGTTGTTGTGGGTTTGGGTGTTGTAGTAGTTGAAGTAGTAGTGGGTTTAGGTGTTGTGGTGGTTGTGGTAGCTGTCGTTGAAGTTGAAGGTGTGGTTGTGCTTGTTGTGAAAGGTTCTGTTGAAATTGTTTTAGTTGTAGTGGTAGTAATTAGCATTGGGCTAGGGGTAAAGGTTGTGGATGTTGTTGTGGTGGAAGCTTGAGAGGTGGGTGTCATTGGTGTGATGGTAGAACTTGTAGTTGTACTGGTTGTGCTTGTTGTGGTGGATGGTGTGGTTGCTATAGATGTGGTAGATGAAGTTGGCATTGCAGTTGTTGGTGTATTTTGGGTGATGGGTCCAATGACGATGACGGCGGAGGTGAGACCACTGGGTGTTGTGGTAGCAGTTCCAGCCTCTGTAGTAATGGTGGTGGGCACATAGCCGCTGCACCCACTCAAAGTGGACGAGTTCTACACATTGAAATATAGGAGTGCTTAGTTCTTAACTGAAACTATTACTGATGGGACAATTGGTGGTGTAGTAATGAAAAAAAAATAAGAAGAAAAAAAGATGTAGAGAAGAATGAACACATCTGAAATAAAATAAAAATTGATTAGTAAAACTAATCTATCAATAGAAAACGGTAGCAATGGTGAGAAAAAGAGAAATGTAGTCTGGTGGCCCAACACTCCTTATAGATTAAAATACGAGTGGAGTCTGAATATAGATAACTTCAAGCAGCGCCTTGACAACATCATCCAACACCTTACAGCTCATCCTAAATTTATTTACTCCTTACTCCTCATACAGCTTACAATCACAAGGACAGTAATACTACTCAGTCTTACTGAGTCAGTTGACTTCACTGAAGTCAACATGGAGAATACCAAGATTTATTAGAAACAGACTCAGTACTCAATCTGATATCCTGAAGCATTCTATCTACAAGGCAATATCAAGAACTTTGTCCTAACAACATCCCAGAAATGTCATTCGGGACCTTCATGTTATGATATTGATGGAGGACACAATTCATGAGTCATACCCATCTCAACCTTTGTGGGGGATAAAATACATCCCCAGCATCCACTGGGCTGAATGAAAGTGTTTTGCATATTGAAAAATATGGTTCCATAAACTTGGACTTTACATTAAACATAGCCATACAAAAAGTTGAGGTCTAACGGCATCCAAAAATTGGGTCACAACTTAATTGTACCAAAAATGGTATCAGATTGAGAGATATGATGCAAGAATTTTCAGTTACCATTGACATGTATTGTTGTGTCTTTGTCCAAAAAAGTTATGTGGAATATCATGAACAAATTTATTCTTAACTCATTCCGCTTGCAGGGGGTTTCCCCACTCAGACGCAAGCTCTTTTCGGTTCGCTTAAGAAAAAAATGGCATCCCTTCCACAAATACTTCTATCTCAAAGACTATGCAAGCTACATCGTTCATTCTGGTACTGTTAGAAAGCTTAGTGAATGAGAAAAAGGATGGTGTAAGTTATTTAATTGCAACTGTGTTTTTATCTAAATAACTTGCTTGCGAATTGTGTGTTTGTAACAGAAGTGTGTGAAAAAACAACAGAAAATCAACCACATTCAAACACATTATTATCATCTAGTTCACTACTCTGGCCAACAAAATCTCGCACCCTTTCACTTCTAAACCTCTTTGGAAGACTAATTGTATGTTTATTGCCAGCCATTTTATATTGTAAAGTGAAACATAAACAGCGCTCAGTCCAGTCTAGATCATGCTCTTCACAGCTAACCAACGAATAGATATATTTTCACTAAAAACACACCAAAAATGACCCAAACTTTGATGAAAACGGTTCATGTGAACGATACCTCTGTTTAAAACAATAAAAACAAGGATTTTAGCAAGGAAATGTTGGATTCGATTCTTAAATGTAGTTACAACACGATCGACGATGGCCCTGTTGATGCGACTGACGGTGGGTGTGGTTAGAAACGGAGCGTCTGTTCTTGTGAGTGGAATGAGTTAAAGCTCCCTTGCACCTCTCTCACATTTTGCCTTGAGCAACCAAATAGCCACATATTTTAAAAGCAATGTCATCATTTCAAACTACACACAGCGGTCACCCTACTCAAATCTTCGTTTTATTTGTCTTTTTCTTTCATGTCGCACATCACACACCCATTTGTTGACATGGAAGCTGAGCACCTAAACGCCACTGATAGACCAAGTGATCTTAAAATAATGACTAAAAACAAATCAAACAAAAAAACAAAAAGGGAGGGGGAGAGACCTAACATAAAAAAAACCCAAAACAAATACAAACTAAAAGGAAAAAGACATAACTTAAAAAGTTTAACAGCTTAAGAAGAAAGTTATATTGACTACTCTTTGAATATAATGAAGTAGAAAATTCCTAGACTTGATTCTTATTTTAAAATATGGAAAATTAAAAAGAGCAATTTGATCTGGAAACAACAAAAAATCCTGCGATTTACAGTGTCATTTGAATTCAGAATCCTTGAGGTATAAAAACTTCACAGGAGCAATCAAAATGCACAATTTCACTCAATAATTATCATATTTTCCCTTTTTGAAAGAGAGGAGTCTGTGTAAGTGTGTTGTGCTTGTGAAGATAACCTCTGAATACGCTTAAGGAAAAAAAATTGATTATATAAATAATAATGAAAATAAGAAATGATCCCCGAACTGGTGCTTAAGATGATATTATAGATGTGAAGCACCCGTCTCTTCTGGTACCTGCCTTACCAAAGGCTGTCTTGGTGCTGTCATCTCAGAGAACATACCAGAGAATACCACAATGAACAGCATACCACCATCTTAGACTAGACTAGGACATACTTGCACTACACAAAACACTTCACAAACAAACATGCAAAAAGAACTACAGTACAGTTGGACACACTTACACGCAAAGACATATACACACATGCACATATGTGCGTGCGCACACACGCACACACACACAAACCAACAGCAAATCATGAATATTCAAAAATAGCTTGCTTTTGAACCATTGAGACAGCATAAGGTCAAATTATTATTTTCACTTTGAGTTTTCAAATAATATTACTCAATGACTCTGAAGAAATAATATATTTGATCAGAGTATGTATATTTTACAGAAAGGTAACTCGGTGATTCCACCCATGTGTATCTTTCAAGCAGTTTTCAAGATTTGATTATTAATTCCTGTGAAACATTGAACTGAAAATTTAAGAAACACAATTTCAACAAATAAGATCCAATCCACTCGAACACCTCTCTCTGACAACACATTTTTACAACCGCTTCATAGGCAATACCTCCAAAACACTACAATGCAGGCACACACACACCCATAAAACCAAGAGCTACTGCCCTCTTCACGACCAGACGATTAAAAATAATGCTGCGGGACGACTTACTGTATTTTGACAGCCCCGCTTGTCCCAGTGTTGTCGATACCAGTCAAAGCCATCGGAACAACGCCCAATGGTGTTACACCAGCGGCAGTCAAAACTGACATTCTCATGACGGACGCAAGTGTCACAGTCTGTCAGCAAGTTGCAGGCTGGTCACAAGACAAAAAAATGATCAATGCTTACATTTTGAGGATTTTTTTTTTCATGATGAATGAAACTGCTTCTTTATCTTTATGCCAGGCAATATAACACACCTGGGCTTTAAGCTTAAAGGCAGTGGGTGCAATTTAAACCCCATTATTATTGTTGAAATATTAGGAACATTATTAACGTAATGATTATGATTGCTATATATGTAATCAGCATTACTATTATTTTAATGAAACTGTCATCTAAATAATAAATGGAAGCTTCAATGAATAATGTAGTTCATTTCTAGTAGTATTTTAAATCATCCACACAATAAGTGATAAAAATTAAAAGATATACAGCAAAGTACCATGATATAGCAAAGTACTACTCACTGGGAAGAGGATGGATGAATACCACAGCCCCGGTCCTCACTAGGCTCTCCTTGACTGTCAGCTCATGGTACTCATAAATTGTTCTCCTGTATATCCCTGTAACACAAACATATAAGCAACAGATCTAAGCAAACATTCTTTGAAAGATCATAGTCGGTCTTTCAAAACTTTGCCGACACTTCTGATTTTATATGGTTTTTAAAATAAGGTTTCCACAATTTGCCCTCCCGCTCCCATCTATGAAACAAAACCCAACACAACAAAAACAAAAACCTCCACACATCTAAGTTACATGTTATAAAATCTTCAACCAGAGAACCTGAAGGTCAAATTAAAGAAGAAGAAAGAATATACACGATAATCTCTCTACAGTACTGTAAGATTTAGCCCACAAAAAAAAGTCATTAAAATTTTTTTTTTTTTTTAGTTCAGAATTTGAACAGGGTATCCATGAACTTGCTGCAATTATTAGTTTTACAGCTTAATATGGGAGACTGAGTTCATCGGTGTTAACGTTTAATATTTCTCATAAGATGAACTAAAAGTTTAAATAACCAAGTTCGACCCTCTACTTACGAAATCGGGGGATGTAAGAGTCATTGTAGTAGGCATCTGACAGTCCAACTTTCACAGGATGTTCATTATCAGATATACTATCCACATTCACTGGTATCTGAGGGAATGGCAAGAGTCCAACTGTTAGTAATTTTATGAGACAAAGAGAGGAGTAAATAATTGTCTCATCCATTGAGACAAACCAGAATTACCTCGACCATCAGTTCAGGGGACAAGACCAATACGTTTTTCCTTTTAACATGTTCTCATGAATTCCCAGTGCAAAGAAACAATCCTATACTTACCTTTTTAACTTAAAAGAAATTTGAATAATTTTGTTTCTAAGTCTGAGAATGGTGTCCCATTAGCTCAGTTAGTATGGTGGTTGACTCACACGCCGAACCAAAGGGTGTGGGTTCGAACCCAGGCCGTGGATATCGGGGTTTGCCATGGACAACATAGGTGATTCCATTGGCATTGCGTGTAAGTTTGATGAATAATCTATTCCCTTCATGGGTGCCTCGGCCGCGGCACTTTTGTGTTTGCAGGCAAACAGGCCAATATTTTTAGTCTAAGAATCCACTCCACACTGAAGGCCTGTCTACAAGGTTAGGCAGAAATGCCAAACCTGCGGAGGCAAAAATTTCACAGAATCTCATTGCTAGGCAGAAGATTTGATAAGATTTCCACACTCTCAAATTCTCAATCAGTGAATGCATGTATGAATCTGCTGCAAAAGGTGTAGCATTGAACTTAATGTATAAAAATAGTTCCTCTCAAAATGTAACCAGGGCTGGAAACTTGACTCACGGTTGACCAGTGTCAATAATCATCAGTCAGTTTATTCAACATTTATCAAACATGATGAAAGACACAAATTTTATACTATCAACTTAATTCAGATTACCATTAAAAAGGCTATGACTTGGGGAAAAAATAAAACAATTTAAAATAGCAGAAAAAGGATGCAAATGCATTTCTCCAGCACAAGATTTGCAGGTTTCGTGTATTCACTTTCAAAACGACTCTTTACCATCAGAAGAGCATTGCCCAGGATGACTTACATTTTTGTAAACAAATCTGATGCTTCCGTTGCTGTGAAGAGTAGTCTGGAAGGTGAAATTCCCCACTGAAAGGAAACAAAGTGAAGAAGGTCCAACAATCAGATATGAGTTCCTGAGTGGGATGTCATAATCGCTTTATTATCATATTCCTAAAAATCATGAAATATTACAGGCAAATACAATAACAGGCTGATGTGGGTGGCTTTTACAAGAAAACTTTAAATTCAAAAACACAAGAAAGAGCTGTCAATCTTTTCTGACACAAACATGGCTTTAAAAGCAAGAACCATCAATCATAACTTTACAAACACTTCTTTCCGTTCAATACTGTCTACTGAACAAGTCTATTGAGAGGGAGACACTACAAACCTCCTGGTTGATCCTGCAGCTTGACTTCACTCCACTCCACGGTGAACTTGTCCTCTGTTCAAAAAGGGAAAAAAAACAACTTGAGGTAGTGATACTCACAAATTAAAATTAAATGATTAATTAAAAATCACAAATCAAGATTTCATAATACGCTTGAATGTCCTTGTGGTATCCTGTTAGCAGTTCTAGAAAATGATGTTATCAACGAAGGTTACAACGAAACAGTGATGACAAAATAAATCTTGGTGTCTCCGATATTTCCTCACAAAGTATTTTAACTTGTAGTTCACTCTTCAAATAGCATAAATAACAAATATGTATTGCCCTGGGGAAACAAAAAATATCTAAATCTCTCTTACAGCTGGTAAGCACCTGATGCTGAGATGACTAGCAGATAAGATAAAACACACACCTTCACTCAGGTAGTAAATGTGGGAGCCTCCGTGCAAAGAGGGGTCGAAGTTGGCCATGAGGGGAGCGATGTACTGGGTGGCAGTCAGCCACTGGTGCAGGAAGGGACTCATGTATAGGAAACCTGATAGTGAACGACCCAACGGGATTGCATAATTAGCATCAAAGCGGTGATATATACAAAAAACAAGTGTTAAAAATGATAACAATTATGAAATCAAAATCTGACGGTTTTCAAAGAGTGGTGAAAGAAATAAAACTGAGCTAACAAATTTTTGTTAAAACTTTTGTTGTTGTTGCTTTTAATAAGTTCACATGCACAACTCAAATTGTTTAATTTCCTTTTATTTTTATTTATTTGTTATTATTTCTTTAATGAACGATTCTTTGTATTGGTTTCCATTTCAAGTTTGGAATAAGAATAAGGTCATACTAGAAAAACAAAACAAAAAAGGAAGAGGGAATGGTAATTTAAAATGACGAAAACAAAAATTTCAACACTGTTAAATTGTACATGCAAATTACAGAACAACAAAACGTGGGTTTTTGTCCCTTTTTACCTCCTGTGGCAATTGTCACACTGGTGATTGGGTGGCCGTAGAAATAAAAGCTGAACTTCAACTGAATAGCCTGTAATGAGAGCAGAAAAAGATTTCTCATGAAGATTTAAAATTCTGTCAAAGACCGGTGTAGATAAGCTGACTGGATTTTATTCCTCATGGAATTTTTTTTTTTTTTGTGAAAGCTGCTGGACAAGTTGAGAAATTATTTTTAGAATAGATTTCATATAATATTCTTTCACTGTTTCTTTGAACTCCAGGTTGTCCGACTTCAACGGGGAAAACTAGACCTGAGGAAAAAGACATTTCAAAATGATCTTAATTCCATTTACTCATCAGAAATATTTCTTGGGTCTGTCCAAAGGGAAGACTAGCCCAAGGCAGCCACAGTACAACTCATCAACTGCTCAGGGTGGTTTAACAGTGGCTCTGATATACTAAACAAGTCCATCTTTTAGACCTTATATGTCACCACAGATTGTTCGATATTTTAACAACTTTTTGTAAATGTCCTCTCCTCATAGTCTACTTGCAGACAGAAATAACGCACCACTTTTTTTTAGCCCATTTTATGTGGTTGCAGTAAATGTCAATGACATCAGAAGTTGGCATGTTTAGAGAGAATCATTTCTCCATTTTAAATAAGTATCAATACGGTTTTCCTTTAAAAATACCTCCTTTACAAGCCTCAAACAAAACAGTGCAAAATTGTGGATTACAAAATTGGACAAAATTGCGTACAAAACTTGAATGATTGCATTTGACAGCCTTTATCCATTTGCTTTGTTTACTTGAAAAGGCGTTAGAAAAAATACAAATTCAATCTTCATTTGCATTTGCAACTGTGTAAACTGTGTGATCAAATGTGCAGTGGTTCTTGAATAGTGAAAAAAAAAATATGTCCACAGCTACCAACTTTCACCATCAGTCGTTTGACAATAGCTGAAAGAAATCAAGCTAAGAGAAAAAGAAAAAAGAAAAAAAAGAAGAAGTCTGTACGCATCATTGCAGATTGTGTGCAATTTTGGTTGCACTAAGTTAACTTCAACAAGATTATTGTCAAAGGTAAATGTTACAGGAAGTGTACCATGACATAACCGGAATGGGCGAAAAACTACCCATGAAGACTATGGATGAGCAGATCTTGCACAAAATGCCAGGGATTTGTTGGGACAACGATTTTGTGGACAAATTGATGTCGCCAAACTGCATGCTCCAGGAAGGATGCTCGTGAAAAAATGCAAGGCTAAACCTCAAAGAAATATTCACAAGCTTATACAGTAAATTTAGAGACATATTCATGCCAGTATCAAGTCCAATGGGGATCACACCAGGTATTGACACAATCACACTGAATGAAACAGCAAATTTGTGTAGTCTTGGTTTTGAGACAACTGCAGTCTTTGATTAATTAGATGCTATATATTTATTTAAAAAAAAAAAAAATTATAAATGGTTGGATAGGTCTTGAAAAGCTCTTCTCATTGATATATAGCATTAGTCAATGATACAAAAGTTCACAGTCCTCTAAAAAGTGGTACACTCCTAATATCACTCACACACTCAGCATACGCATCGACAGGGGGGAAAAAAGAAGAAACACTTACAGCGGCTACCCGGTGGCTTTCAGACAGTGTCTCATGTCTGACAGCTGCAGATGTGTCCACATAGAATGTTTCCACCTTCTTGTCGAAGGACAAAGACTTGTAATAGTCATGGAAATCCTGTTGGGAAGCCGTCAAGATGGAAAGATTAACACATGTCTGTCTGCAAACTTACAAAGACAAAAAGCAGAACACATTGATGCACAAATTAATCCCTTCACAGGCACAGTGACCTAATAAGGGCTTAGACCTCCATGCTGAAGAGTGTGGGTTCGATTTCTACTGGCACTATGTGTTGTGTCCTTGGGTAAGGCATTTTACCAAACTAAGCTCATCCTATTTGAGATGGATGTAAAGCTTGGATGTCCCCCTGGTTGCAGAGAATGTTGTCTCTCTGTCCCAGATATCATTACATGCCTAACATGCGACTTGATTTGTCATATGTTATATGTGCATTGTCTGCCAAAAATATGGTATTGTGAAGCGCCTTGAGGCCTCTGCAAAAGGCGCTATACAAATGTGCTCTTCACTTTTTTTATTCTTCTTTATTTTTCTTTTTTTCTTAAACACAGCAGCTGTGCAAGTTAGGCTCATCTAATTTTTTAAATTTCTGCTCTTTGTTTGTAATGCTAGAAGAGCATTGTTGAGAGAGAAAAAAAGCAAAAAAAAAGCAACAAAACCCTAAAAAAACAAACACAGAAAGAGCTTCAGGAGATTAAGTATTGAGAATTAATATTGTCATTACAACCTCTTTGGCAGGAACACACTATATCAAGCCAACAAGCCAATATCAATAATGCACAAATGTACCTTTAGAATTATTTTTTTTCTCCCCACTCTCCCTGAAGTCTAAAAGTTACAACTTTATAGTGACAGTTGGCCACAAGGTTAAATTAACTGCATACATTATTGTAAGAGAGAGAAAAAAGCTGGAGAAAGGAAGGGGGGGGGGGGGGGGGGGGGGGGGGGGGGGGGGGGGGGGGGGGGGGGGGGGGGGGGGGGGGGGGGGG
>JBCIKM010349739.1:0-11192 GCA_039654465.1 Melibe viridis
AAGTAAGATGATAGAATTAGTTAAAAGAGGGAACAGATCAAACCACAAACAGCAGAGAGATGATTTACACCAAAAAAATAAATATCTCTCACGTCCTGTGTGAAGTGAAAATCTTTTGAATGATAGAATGATAAACATCTGATTTCAATTGAAAAATAAATAACATAGTCACAGCAGGTGAAAAACTTTTGTAAAATAAAAATAGCACTTACACAGTGTTGCAGCTACAATAATAATAAGAACCTTGTTAGTGTTGCTGCTGCTTTTACTACTCCTATTCTTATGCTTTCCTTCCACATCTAAAACTAATGACTGACCAACAGATAAATTGTTTTACTTATGGCTTAGTTATACTTCTAATAATACTAATAAATAATGTTTAATATTAATACACATGACAGCCAATCCAGTCCAATATCAGAATCATGAAGGATGAAGACCCAGGCTAGCAACCGTAGAAATATGAATTATGACACCCCTTTTGTAGTTGCAGAGATATTTCGAGTTTAAAAAAAAAACAGGCCAGATATTTTTTTATATTGCCTGCTTATGTCAAAGAAAATCAATTTTGGGTCCTCCAACCTTGATCTATGCTGTCATGCTTCTTTTAAACTGCATCATGCTTTTTAAAAAAAATTGTTTGTTTTGTAGACTTAAGAAGTTTAAAACATTGAAAAGAAAAAAATTGTTAACATGAAAAGTTTGTTGATATAATCTAAAAATAAGCAATCAACTTTTTTTTTCTTTGATAGTCTCCACTATTCTTCACTTATTCCCTGCGGATTCATCTATTCTTGATTTAAACGAAAACCAATAATTTATGATGTTAATGTTAATGATGACATTGTATGGGTGCGTGTTTGAGTATGTCTCAATGGTTGTACACCTGCATACGTGTGAATATTTTCTTTTTGAATAGCATGCATTTGTAACCAAAAGAAAAATTGCTACTATTTTAGGACATAAAGAGATATAATATATGCTTTTGTTGTGTAAAAAAATAAGTTTCTGCGAAGAAGAATTATATCTAGGGATGTGATATTACAACTTTCCCCCTGAATGGAGGCAAGCTCGATCTTCTGCCTTGGTCCGACATATTCCTATCCAGGCAACATTTGCTTTGTACACACATAAATCAGAGTTTATAGGTTAGCCTCTCATCATCATCATTAGGTCATTATCATCATCATCATCCTTATCATTAGATCATCATCACCACCACCATCATCATCAGGTCATCATCATCATCCTTATCATATGGTGTTGAGTTCTCCGACGATATTCACTCTTCTCCCGTTGTACTTTTGAGAGATCTCCTCCTGCAGCTGCAGGAAGAAAAAGGAAAACTTAGGTCACCACCATGTTCATACATACTTCCACACCAAGAAGGCAAAAGACATCATAAATATATAATAATAAATAGGGACATTCTCATTCATCAGACCTGTAAATTTTCTGTCAATTGACGGAATTCCGTCCAAACTAAAATCAGCCAATATTTGATTATGTTTTATACTTCATGACTTGTTTTCTTTCAATCGGTCACTTCCAGACAGCCAAGTACTCCCGTCCCTCACCCTGCTACTGTTATTTGTCTTTAATGCTACCGTTATACTGTGTAACACGAGTGTGTTATGACTCCTCCGTGCGATGAAGAGCAGACCCGAGCACACCAGTGGCGCAGCGTCTACACAGACACCCGCCTCTCATTAATCGGCGCGAAGCAGCGTTCAATACTGCGCGCGCGGCCATAGTTATTTTTAGACGTCATGCACATGGTCGGGTATTTACATTCAGACGGCGGCGGACATGTTGACCACACCCACTTTCTCCTGCCATCCGTCCAAAATGTATATGAAACTGTTGGATGGAAAAATGTAATTTGGGACGAGAAAGATGAATTAATAATTGTTTTACGAATTTCGATCAGTACGAACTTAACTGTCCCATATGGAGAATTATGCGTAGTAAATAGGGTGTTGAGTGTTGTCTGCTATGCTTCTGGGCTTGAAGTGTTAGTTGAAAATGCTTGAAGTTTTTGCCGACCGTAGTTGTAATCAAAGAAATCAGTGATCAGCTCTTCATCAAGCCTCTTAAGTAATGGTGAGTTGGATAATTTTCGCTTATTTTTAACATATTCTAGGAGTACTCAGTGTTGTATTATTTCAAATGACGATCCATTTTTTTTTTTAAAGTTAAGTCACGATCATGTGAAAATCAATCAAATCACTGTGCTTATGATTCTGTGGTCCAGGACCCGACTTTATGCTGTTGGTGCTTCTGGACAAAGCATAAGGATGTTTCATGTGCACTTACATGCTTACAATTTGATAATATGGAGGGAGTGACTCCGCCTGTACTGCCCGAGCGTGCCCCATTTATGCTCACTGTGTCGTATGAGTAGAGATGCAAATCAAAGGCACAATGATTGCATCTAAGGGTGCCCTCCATGTTATCAACTTGTATGATGACTCTTTTCCTTACCTTCACCATTTTCTGATTGAAAAATTAATCAATGGAGCTTCTGCAGAAAATGAATCTACCAATACATCACTTTTTCCCACCTGACACCAAGTATGGGTAAATCAGGTAGGCCTACCTATATTTTTTTTCACATTATTTTTTTTTAAGCTTCTAGCAACGCTGGTTATCTTTATTATCATTATTCTAAAATGTCAATGATACCAATACTGACATTTTATTTGCAACAAAGCTGACCTGCATACTTGTTATTTTTAAGCACCGCTACTCTGAGCTAGGAATAGGTTTTTTTTGTGCGCCTGTTGAGCTCCTGTCTTTCAAGCTTATTTTTAGGACTCGTGGCGGTCAAAAACCTACGTTATTTCTCTATTCAATGTTGAGTCCATGTGTTTAATTATGTTTTCTTCTTGAAATAAATGTATTAAATCAGATTGTATTGTACTGAAAAACACATGCACATTGTTGACAGGATCGCAGTGGATCAATTTCACTCGCCATGTTCAGACAAATATGAAGAGAAAGACACTTAAAAATGAATAGACTAGCTTGAACTTTTAGTGGAACTCTGTAAAACGAATTGCATTTTAGTCATTGTTATTGCAGCTAATACGAAGTTTCTAGACTAGTTTAAATAAAAAAAAAGCAATGCTTTCAAGATAGCTGCCATTGACTTCTTGAAGTCAGTGTGAAGGGAGATAATTATAATAATTTTCTTCAAACCACATCTTGATGTCATTTTTTAGGTTTCCTGGGGAAAAAAAAAATTGATGCCGGATAATCTTATTATTGAATCCCTTCTGGTTGTAAACATAATGACAATGTATCGAAAATGTTTGTAAGGGATAAGAAACTTATTGCCATTTATTTGATGACAATTCCATGTTTCAAAACTACACAATGCACAGGTTGTATCTTCCTTATCTTCCAATAGAATTTAATGAAAATTTCACTGGAGTATTGCTAAAGAGTAAAATATTCCATCAATGAAAACAAAACGGAAGTCTGACTAATAATTTAAGCAGAGTAGAAATGGGTTTAAAAGAAGATACTCTTGATCTGACATTTTTAGCCTCGAATTACTATTCGTTTTGGTTTGCGGGAAAAACTCGGGTGTGAAATTGGTCTCCGTGCCAGGTAGAAGTTTGTCAGCAACAACCCTGTGCTCACACTCATACCTTCTGTTGAAGGAATTTCGTCTTCTTCCTGTATTGGTCAATCTGTGGGAAAAGTTCTGCTTCCTCTCGGATAGCTTCCTGGCGGTTGGCGGCCATTTCCTTCCCTTTCAGCTTCAGTTTGTCCGCCATGACTAACTTCTGCCGCAGAGAATCACGAATACGGTCAATGTACCTGAAATCAAACACAGCTGTATTGAGAATACACCAGGAAGCCGGATGAGCTCGATCATACATGCATGTGAAATATTTTGTCAAAAATATTTTCAGAATATTTTTTTATAATACGTGAACAGAAAGTTTTATCACGCTTAACTCCATCTGCATCGCAGCAATATTTTGACACAAAAATTGTGTAAGAGAAAGTAATTTTTAAGCCCTTTTCACAGACTTCAACATTCAAAATGCCCCATCAATGAGGGCAGAGAAAAAGTTATAAAAATATGAAAGGCTGGTGCAGGATGAGTCGGAGGATTGATGAAGTCACTGTCCTGTGGGAATGACAAGCTGTTTACTTTTACACTTTAAAAACAATCAGACAAAGGATTCTTCAAGCTCAGAAGGCTGAGCAGAATCTCATCATAACAAACTACAGCATGAAGAGTGACCAGCTTGCATGCATTATACTGACCATCCTTTATGGGACGTCTCAAGTGCTGTTTATGACTCAATAGGGCCAAGCAATACTTCTGGCGAAAAGGGTGAGCCTCTCTGTTCACTCAAGAAACTTTCCCTCATTCTAAGAGGGTGCGCGCGCGCATGTGTGTGTGTGTGTGTGTGTGTGTGTGTGTGTGTGTGTGTGTGTGTGGGTTGCATTGACCAGTATCACTGACTGGTGTAGAGTGTCATGCTGATTTAAGGCTAACAGCTTTCATACATTTTAAGCTTCTAAAGTTGTTTTTAAATATTTGGGATTAAAAAAAAAACAACAACCCAACACAACTGGTATTTTTCCAGATTGTAACCTAGGATCTTTCAAGAAATCTGGTGACGTGACCTTGACTCCCTCAATTTGTATAATTTGCTCAAATGGTTAAAAATTAATTGATTTAGGTTGTAAAAAAGTATTGCAGTATTCCACATAAGGACGTAATAATGCTTCAAATTCAAATGAAGCAATTTTTTTGTTGACAGGTACACCAACACGGTCTCTCAAATCCTGTCACATACCTTCCTTTTTTCACTTAGATTCCTACTAAGGAGTGGTCTTTAGCAATGGCAATGTAATTTTGTAAGTTAAGGGTGAAATCAAGTTCTTGATGCAATGAGAAATAATTTAAAAAAAATGTGCTATCATTTTATATTGTTGGCAATATTTCTTTTTAATTAAAGAGGTTCAGCAAAATAAAATTAAACTAAATAAAACAAAAAAGTTAACAAGGAAACATTTTGCAATGACGAGAATTATGACAAAACATATTTTCTGCTCACCTAGGTGAGTCTCGTATCAACAACAAGTGCGTTATTTTCTCTGAGGTGAGGCTGTCAGCGATGGCATTGATCTGTTCCAGCATGCCTGTGACGGTCGGAATGTCCAGATGGATCTGGCTGGGGGCGGAGGTCAAATGGTTTTCTGTGCCTTTCAGCTTGCCGAGCTCTTTGATCCGCTGGGTAAGAAAGGCCCGCAACTGGATGGAACGGGGGAAATCAAATGGGAGTAGGGAAATTACAGTTTTCCATTCTATATAACTTTTTGCATATGTTTGTGATGTGCAGCACCCCATTGTGAAATCAAAAGGAATTAAAAAAAACCCAACAAAATACGGACAATTATAAAGCACTTATTCACAGTCACCATGATGCTCTGAGCAGGTTACACTACCATGACATCCCTGGCAGACACCCAACATGTCACACATGAGATGAGATAAACCACCTGTTAGGATTTCAATATTTCACACAGGGACAAGGTTGTCTGATCTAAGACCAGGGGGACTGCCAAGCTTTACATCCATCTCCAATGGGCAAGTGTGGTAAAATGCCTTACCCTGGGGCATATTGCCAATGGCCAGAGGCTTTACATAGGGCAGCGGAGCTGGGAAGTGACCCCTCTGTGCACTAGCCACGATCCCGTCTGCTTGATTGTTGCATTTTAGCAGTTGTGTTAACAACTAAGCCATTGGCGCCACATAAAAGGTGCAACTGAAGTAAATTATTACTTGTAATGTAATGATGCTTTATATACCATGGTTTATTATTATTTCCAGAGAGATACAACAGCCAAACCAAAATGACATCTTGGCTCTTTTGTGATCAATTGCTGTTTTTTTCTCCCATTGTTAAAACACCCAAAATCGACCAATGGACGGTATGGTATTCCACTGATTAGGAGATGCCATTTTTACCATAATGATGCTATGCAAAGTGAGAAAAACCACGGATGATGATGTTGATTTTTTTTCTTTCCACCTCAATTTAGAGTGATGTCTCTTAAGGTTGATGACCTTAAACAAACTAATTAGTTGTTTTAAGATTGTTAACAGTATTCTGACTGTGAATCTGACAGGAGTTAGGGCTTCTTCCGTTTGCCAGTGAGCATTATTGAAATGGACGCTGGCGCTCTATAAATTCAAATGTAATGTTATGGTATGTTCTGTTAAAAGAACCATCATCGGACAAGAGAAAACTGCTAATGAGCGGTGATACTCCCATGTGGTGACAAGCACAGTGTGTCTGATTTTCATTTGAGAGCTGATGGGAATGGGCAAGTTTCTGTTTTGCGAGCAAGAGAACACCCAAACAAGTCTATACAAAATTTTTTATTTGCCTTTTCCCCCACAATTTTCATCATGTCAACCCTCACCCTACTCTACAGAATGTAAACACAAAGCCTGAAAGCTATTCTATTACAGTTGAAATAGCTCTACAATTCTACACTAGTCGTGGAGTAGACTGAGCACTTTGGAAGCATCAGGCAGAGCTAACACAGCACTATATATTACTCGCCAAACTTGAGTTCTCTCGCTTTGTGTGGTTACTTCCACTGATCTTTTTGTTGGGTCTTGGCTAGACTGCACTGATGATAGCCAATAAGCATGGACCAGCGCTCTCTGCAATTGCCAAATTGATAGATAAATATACTGAGCGTCAAAAATAACACCAAAAAAGTTCAGCCCACAGCAGTGTGGCATTCAATAGATGGATTTGGATGAAATAAACTACAAAACCTTAATGATTAATTCCACCACGTCATCTCCAACCGTCATCTCTTCTCGAGTCCCCCAAGGTTCAGTTCTTGGCCCTATACTTTTTCTCCTCTACACTTCCCCTCTGCCAAGTATAATAACACACCATCGCTTGACCCCACACATGTAGGCAGACGATACAAAAATCTACAATACGATTCTATATCCCGATATGCCCTCCCTGCTGAATATATTTGAAAACTGCATTGCCGATGTTAGCAATTGGATGGGACAAAATGGATTACATCAAAACGGCAGTAGGACAAAGTCCTTGCCATCTGCCCCAAGCGTAAACAGATGTTGAAGCTTATGATGCATGTTGACGGTGCGGAAATACCTTTCTTGGGTAAAGCAAAAAACCTAGAGGTCATCATTGACAGCCAGTTGTCTATGGATAAACAGGTTTCTTCAATTCGATCAAAAGTAATCACCGACCTTCGTATGATAAACACCATTTGACCTTTTCTTACTCAAGACGCCTGCAAAAAGCTCAGTCGATCCAAAACAGTGCAGCAAGGGTCATTTTCTGTAAAACATGCCAAAAATGTAGTACCACTCTTCATACAATTACATTGGCTTCCTGTAGATAAACGGATCCAGTATAAAGCTGCAACACTTGTCCATCATGCCCTCCACAACGAAACAGCACCCACCTACCTCACATCGCTTCTTACAGCCTGACAGATCTCTTCGCTCCTCTAAAAAACATCTACTCGTCGTCCCCTCTACGAAACTAAATATCGGTGAAAAATCCTTTTCTGGTTTTGGACCCACCTTTTGGAACACTCTTCCCGACCCTACCAAGGACACTTCTATTTCGACCACTTTTAAAAAGGACTAAAAACATTTCTTTTCCAGAATTTCCTCGAGGATGCACAATAATGATATTACTATTATTGTTTTTTTTTTGTTTTGTTTTAAAATGTATTTATTCTTTTATCATTAATGCGCCAAGAGCCTCATGCATGGGGAATTGTAGCGCGGTATAAATGTGCAACATTATTATTATTCTCTTCTCCATTTTGCTTGTTTACAATGAACGGTGTCTAATGTCTCTGCAGTTTGTAGTCCAATGCGGCTAATGTTATGAAAACAATAATTCTTTTCTATAAATTCGGGGGTTGCGGCTAATAGTCAAGAGCGGCTTATAGTCCAAGAATTACAATACCATCATCATGATTTTGGTCGGTAACAATGATTCAGCTTTTATTTACAGTTTATTCCATCCAGTTCCATCCACTGGAAGCCACGCAGCCCCAGGCGGAACTTTTTTGTGTTTGCACATGACGCTCAGTAAAGATAGAATCCACTTTCAGTCTCGGTCTGACTACGAGTCAGATCATGCGTATTATCCTCCAGCCCGCTTGACTAAACGGTTTTAAAACAGTTTTCTTTACCTCCTGTAAGTCATTGATGAATACAGCCCTGGTGTCGGGGTTATCCAGGACCCGTACAGCCTCCTTGCCACGGGCCACCAATTGGTCCTTCTCCTCCAGCGTGCTCTGGTCCACAATGCACCAGTCTATGTCATCTGAGTCAGGGGAGTCGCGGGCATTCTGAGGAACAGAATGTCCATTCAGGATGTATACAGAATTTATTAATTCTTAATTGAATGCGCCTTAGCACAAAGAATGTCCCTACCTTGTTTAATTCGACAGAAATTGTAAAAAAAATTCATGTTACATGTAGAGATATAAAAATTTCAGTGCTGTCCCTTGGGTGTGTACATACTGGAAAGAGTCATGCCCCTTCTACCAGACTTGACCATACAGGAATTATGTCCATTGCAGCATGGCTCTGTAATCGGTGAATCGCTAGTCTAGTACCGCTCAATGAACGTCAGTCCAGCCCTAGCATAGGATAGCGTCTGTGATTAACTGAATATTACTCCATTTTTGACCATGCTGAAAAGGTCTTCCACCTAGCAAAGCCAGCTTTCTGACTTCAGTTTACCACAGTTCGTCTACATACAAAAATAGTGTCTTCAATAACATGGTGTGGGCTTGGTCAGGCCAGTTACAGATCTACAGAGCCACGCTGCGATGGGCTTTACAATTATTATGCTACTTTCATCAGGCTTGCAAATACAGGAATTGGGAGTTTCAGGAGCCATAAAATGTGCTTGAAAAACAAGACCTCAACCTCAGGCATGAACAAAAGAAAAGAAAAAAGAAAAAAATGGAATTTCACAGCCACAAATAGGAAAATCAGGAGGTCTCACTTAAAACTGCAAAAATCGGGATGATTCCCATGAAATCAAGATGAGTGACAAGTCTGCATTACTGGCTCCTCACCTCAGTTCTCCCCCTTACCTCTGCACTGGTCCCTGTCTCTCCACCCCCCTCCACTGTGATGTCTGTGATGTCAAAATCAATCTCCTCACCAAAGTCGATGCCATCAGCAGTGTTGTTGTCAGCCACTAGCGCACCCCAGTCAATACCTCCTCCTCCTCCACTGGCTTCAAAGTTTGACAATACAGAATTTGAAAGAAGACAAAAGAAAAAAACAAACCAGATAAAATTTTTTAAGTTAGATAACATGCTGACTAACTTATTTAGTTCTAACAAAAAAAAACCCACAAAAAAACTCTCTCTGGCAGACAATAACATATAACGTATTAATGACAGTACAAACCACCTGCTAGGTGTGTAACAATTTTTTGGACATGGAGACAGCATAGTCTATGACCAGGGGGACCTCCAAGTTTTACATCCATCTCCAATAGGATGAAGTATGTGTTGTACATTGCCTTACCCAAGGACGCCAGGACACGAAGCCATGGCACAGGCAGGAATCGAACCCACACTCTTCAGCTCAGCATGGGAGTCTGACTTTTCAAAAACTGAGCCATTTATACCACGGGTGGTGAAGACATTACACTAGCAATGCCAACTTAAATGACTCCCACAGTCTACGACCTGATTAGGCATTTCGTAATCCCTTGGCAAGGGATTTAACCACAGATTGCTCTCATGGAAAACAAAAGTGATTCCAGTAGGAGTCATGCAAAGCTTGATGAAATAGCTTCTATACAAGCTGAGGTCCTGTTCTACAAAACGGTTGGCTGTTTTTGTTGTATGGAGTCGACTATCCCCCTTCTAAAATTGGATGCCGGGGAAACCCATCTGTAAGTTTAGTGGGGAACAAATTATTTGTAATTGCTTGGTGATTCTTAGTCTCTCTGCTTGTTTAAAGGTGTAGTTTGAATTCCTTTAATGTTCCAGTAATTTGGGTCATATGATGTTATGATCATTATAAGTATTCCTTCATGGTTTCCTTGGCTACAATGCTGACGTGTTTGCCAACAGAAGGCCAATGTTTAAAAATTGTTTATTTGCAGGCAATTTTCCTGATTTTGTTTATTTATTTTCATGTTGTCAGGCGAAAGCAGACTGAGCGCCACTTACCGTCCCCACCGTTGTCTGGACTGGGGTCCTGTTCATCAGAAGTGTCGATGCAGATTTCCACTTCCTCGACTTTACTGGGCTCTTTGCCTTTCCTCCATTCATATGTGGTCGTGTTGCCTCGCACCATTATGTGCCGTAACATGCGGACCTCTTCTAGCGGAGTGTAGCCACTGCAATTCATCAGCAATTGGAGCATTAATAAGTTTATTTTTTTGTTTTTTTTTTATCTTGCTGAAATTATGTAATTTTTTTTTCTTATTAAGTTCTTACCACAGGGAATAAGACTGATGTCTTCCAAGCCCTTAACTTCTGAATAATAATATGAATAATAAAAATAATAATAATAATAATAATAAGATAGAGCATTTATATAACGCATTGCCACGAGAGTATCATGATCAATGCATTAATAATACAAAATCAGACACAAATAAAAACCTGCAAGTCAATTAACCAACAAAAATCAAATAAAAACAGAGTCACAACAATAATAAAAAATTACCAAGGTAATGGATAGAGCAAGAAGTTAAACATCACAGGATTACGAAAAGAAAATGTTTCAGCTTTTCCTTGAAAATGCTTGTGTTTTGCTCTGTTCTCATGCTTATGGCAATATGATTATTATCAAAGGTAAAAGTAAATAAAGCACAGAAAATTGTTTTTAAAAGAAATTGTACCCCCTCTTAGAATTGTCCTAAAATCTTAATTTTGAACAACTCAGTAAATTATCAGGCACTTTGGGGTCATTGGCACCACCCTTTTGAATCATTTCCAAAACAATCCTAGTCATATTAGTATTTCATCGTTAAGGATGAGAGGCAGTCTGATGGCTCGGATAAAAAAGCGCTGATTTTGTTGATTGCTTTGTAGTTGTTTATTGGAGGTTTTAGGGCCCCACGACACACGAGGGTCATAGAGGAGCCCAGAGAAAAGTAAGATGATAGAAT
>JBCIKM010349849.1:0-11192 GCA_039654465.1 Melibe viridis
GAAGAAGAAGAAGAAGAAGAAGAAGAAGAAGAAGAAGAAAAAGAAGAAGAAGAAGAAGAAGAAGAAGAAGAAGAAGAGGAAGAAGAAGATTGAGGAACAGCACTGCATACACTAATCTTTCAGTTACCATTCATTGCATCAGAATATAATTATTAGATGCTTATAACATTGTGACCAACTTACGTCTTTTCCAAATTTTAAAGGTGTCGCCGATGCGGATCCTTCTTGAGGCAATCGGCGTTTTATCTGGAGGGACAAAAATTTGACCTTCTGTTACAGGACAGCCTCTCATTCCTTGTTTTACTTAATCATTTATTTTTTTTTAGAAGACTAATTTTGTTGTTTTTTCCCCCCAAAAGTGAAACTGATTAAAAACTGATTCTGAATGTTATATTATTTCTTACATCTTATTACAATTTTTATTTTTTTCAATGTGTCTGATTTGATCTGTTTTAAGCTTTGAAGATGCTTGTGAAGAAATGATTGCTTGGTATTAAGATATCTGTGAAAGATAGTCAGTAAACCAGGCCCATCTCACACATACATTACACATTTGATTTAACAGATTTTTCCTTCCTTAACAACTGGAAGTTGAAAACATGAAAAAAATGAGATCTGCCGAAAGATCAAGTCAACGTACAAACAACCCCTCAGATATAAGGTGACAATATATGTTTTTCCATGAAAAGGATTACAAAATTATGAATGTAAAAAATGTTACCTTCCTGGCACATGTCCTTGTGTCATTGTTGCAGGTCTCGAGGTCTTTCAACAGGATGGAGAACTCACTCTGCTCTTGGCCCGGCTAAAAACATATCAAGAAAGAGGTTTTTAATCTTCTTCTTCATGGATCACAAAAAAGAGGTTTTTAATCCTCCTCTTAGGTTATCTCATGATTTCAGAAGTAATTAATTCATAATAAAAATATTTAAGCTTTCATAAGTAAGAAGCAATCAAATCATAATAATCTCTAGTGATGCCTCCATTTGGTTTTAAGAGAGTTGTTCAATGAAAGAAGATTTAAAAGAATAAAGAGAAAGATAAAGAGAAAGATAAAGATAAAATACTTCATTCACCACAAAAGTGGAATCCATCATGCATTGCCATCTCACATCGGAAAAATCCAAACTAATTGGGCTCATTTGCAATTTGCAATGATAAACTTTATTAATAGAAAATAAATAGCCACAAAATAGAGTTGATGAGTAATAATAATAATACTAATAATTTACATTATGCACACGCACACCCCTCTTGACAGAAAGCTCTGGGTGCATCACAATAAAACAGACAAGTTGAATTGAAATTTTACCAGAAGAAGTATCTTAAGTCTGCCTATTTCAGTGGAGATAGCATCACAAGTGCTGAGGACAATGCGAACATCATTGCTCATCAGATGAGTGCAGTCAACGCGCTCAGTGGACAGATGAACTTTGTACAGTTGCTGCATGGGAGAACCAAAATAAGAAAAATAAATTTTTGGCAGGAACACAGTAAACAAATTTTATGTCAATTACTTTTTAGATCTTTGTCTCCGTACTCATCATTTACAAACGCAACAAAATTAATACCATAATTTCTTCAACATATTATTCCACAGAGAAAAGGCAATCTTATTTAATAATCTATACTTGTCAATTATTTCCCTTTTCACCTCAGCTTCTACATACCTTAAACATTCACCTTGTCCCACGGACAGTTCCAGTCTACCATTATCATTGAACAGTAAGGGAATTAATTGGATAATTACAGGGGAAAAAAATATTAGGGAAAACCCCAAGCTGGAAAATGAGAGTGGCTTAATCAAAAATACCTAACAACAAAATATACAGCAGGGACTCTGTGACCAATGACTAACTGATGAAAGTTCAAAAGTATTTTGACATAACTAAATTCATTAACTATCCACAGGGAAGAAGGTAACTCTGTCATATAGTTTTATCTTTAAACTCATTACCTGGAAAAAATTAATGGACTTCTCTAACAAATCCACAGAGACTGTTTCATCCAACTGAAATAACACAAGAAATATATAAAATTGTAATGTTCATGATGGTGAACAAGTCACAAGTACACCAGAAGACCGGAAGCACAGGGTTGCTGGCTTTCAACAAAGAAAAAAAAAAAGAAGATTGAAATAAAAGTAAGATGGACGGACAAATTAAATCAGCTTTAAGCACCCTCCCAGTTAATGGTCAGCACTTCCTACTATACCCATTTACTTCTAATTAACAGCTTATAGATACAAAACAAGAAGCAAAACATATGAGCAAATTTGAGAGTACATTTTCTTCAATTTCGATTTATTTGAAAACAAAACATGTAAAACAATGAAGCACAGATCGACAGCTCGTAGTGAGCTGAAGTGGGTTCAATGTTTTGCACAGCAACTGTAGACAGGTGAGTGTGTCTTGTACATATTTGACTACATTAGACTGTTGCTGTCGAAAATGGCTTTTGGATCATATGAACAAGATTCTTTGGAAAATAGTTTACTTGTGTAGTGGTGCCTTCTAGCAGATAAAAAAATATAAACATGTATGACAAAACACGTCACTATGGACAGGACAACAGAACCACAAACTATTCATTTGTACCACTGGTTTCACCTTCATGGTTGCTTAACTTTTGCCCTTAGATAACTGTGTTCACCACTTGCGAATGAATGCCCACACATTACAATACTGATGTGCTATGTTACTTTTGTTTGAACAGCGTATTGAACCTTTCATCTGTTCATGAAGTGTGGCAAGGTTTTCAAGTTCTAGATGAACCATCAGTTACTTCAATCGTAGACAGCTGAAAGACAGCCCCAAAGCTTATCTCCATTATATCTCTCCCTTGCAAAAATTAATGACCTAACAATGTAATATTCCTATACCTGATCCTTGCGCAGGAGATCAATAAAGTAGTCTACAGACTTTTCATGGGCAGACATCTCTGGATGCAGAGTGCCCACCTTGGTGAACAAGTCAGTCTTGCAGCTGTTCAAGGCACTGGAAGTGAAGAACACAAAAAGGGAGCTTATTCAAATTACCAAAATTAGTTTAACTAAAACATTAGTGTAGAGACATAACTGATAAATCAAAATTATTTATTTTATTTTGTTTAAATAGAATCATGCCTATTTTTCAATGAATATCTCTTTAAATCCATAGATTGAATTATCTCTGTTGATTGTAAATCTCCCTTCTCTCTTGTTTCAAGTGTTTACAAAGAAGAGTTTTTGCACTACAAATCTACTGTAATAAAATTAAACAGAGGCAATATCCTTTCATTGAATGTAAAACACTGTGGTCGGAGTATGTAAGCTTCCATAAGGACTAAGGAACAAGTAAACTGGACATTTCGGGTTACCCCTTCATCAACCATGGTCATGTGTTGCTTTCATTACTGTTGAATATTTCTATCAAATACCTTTCATATTGTCTCATGGTGCCTTGCAAACTGTTGAGTAAAGAGATCAAATGATTTGCAAAGCTACACTGCTCTGCTCGTTGACTCTTCAAGACATGATCTCGCTCCAATTTTGCTGTCACATCATACTGAAAATGAATCAATAAGTTTTGAAAAAGCAAAACAAGTTTTTTTAAAATTCCCCCATAAATATCATGTTTTACATTCAAACATTTATCATACTATGAGAGTGCAGCATTTAAGAGTAAAATTAAGATGGGAATGGTTATTTTTCATCACCTTGTCTTTTAGCTGAGAGGCCAGCAGCTCTGCTTTATTGATGATCCTTGGTATCATGAGAAGCACTGACATGGCATCGTGATCCCCTGGAGATGAAAATGTTGTGTAAATCGAGCTTGCACACCATAATAACAAAACCACACTTAAATAGCAACCACTTGGACGTCACTCATAATAAGAAAAATCTTATCCTATGATTTAAAAAAAAAAAATATTTCAACCCATTTTAAATAAGATTTTTAGGATCGAAATAATTGCGTTCTTGTGAAAAGAGTTTATGATTTATATGTTTTTGCATGTCATTTCATGTAATCGAGAAAGGCATTTGTTTCATAATAGCTACTTTTAATTTTAACACCATTATCACTATTGGAGTAGTCTATGGCAAAATACATGGTACACAGGTGACAAGAAAAGAGAGGCATAACAATATATTTTAACCTTGTTGAATTACCGTGAGGTCTGTTCCATAAAAATCACAACATGCTAGATATGAGAAGTTTTTAATTTTAAAAAAAGGACCAGCCCCCATCCCCCAACCACCCCGGACAGTATGTTTTCAGGGTTATAAAAAGGTTATTACGAGGTCAAATTTAAAATCTTATTGTTCCTATGTTAACAAACAGTAAATAATGGATGATTCTTGCCAATACAGGAGAGCCTCCAGCAGGCTATGACAAGCGCTACAGGTATGGCAATTTATTATGAGATTTGTTTGTTTGTTTATTGCTTGGTTTTAGCTCCCCACTACACACAAGGGTTGTAAAGAAGCCCAGGGGAAAGTAAGATGATAGCATTAGTATTGGTTCAAAGAGGGAACAGATCAAACCACAAATAGCAAAGAGGTGATTTACACTAAATAAAAAATAAACATCATCATCTCTCCTTCAAAATATAAGCAATGAACACCACCCATAACAGCATAATGGTTCAGAAAGACCCAGGATCTTTAAACCCTCTTTGTGTACTGAAGTACTGGTACGTTAAACTTGTGACCCTGTAGTTATGAACCTAAAGGCATGAAATTAGGAATGACCACTGAGTTGCAAACAATATGACAAAATCAGGACATCACAGAAAAGGGGGAAAAGTAAGACGATAGCTTCAGTGTAAAAGATGGAAAATTACCGTGGAGGGAGTATGGAAGCTTCTGTTATAACTAAAAAAACAAACAAACTTTTTCAGTTATAACGGAAGCTTCAATACTCCCTCCACGGTAATTCTCTATAACGACCCAGCTTCCAGCAGCCTCTACTTTAAATGTAAAAGATGAGAAACAGAAGTAGAAGTGCCCACCAGGGACGCCCACCAACTGCCTCCTATTATGAGATTGAGTAAGTGTATGAAAGAATTTGGTAGAATTGGAATTTCACATTTAAGAACCTTGCAATTTTCTGGTGTGTAATAATATGGTGTATATGTGGTATCTTCTAAAACCATCCTAAATGATTGATACCAAACCTCCTGATTTAGAAAAAAAACCTGTAGAAAAGGAACAGAAAAGACATTTTTTATCTCAAGTATGTTCCAAAGGAAGCCCTGGCATCAACAACTGTATTATAATGACATCTTTATCAGTTTAGATGACAGCATACCTCCACGAGCTGTGAAGGCGTCCGGCATGAAAGACATGAGCATCTTGATGTGTGAGTTGGCCAACTGCACATCCAGTTTTCTCAACTCCATGTCAATGGTCTAAAAAAAGGGGAAAATTGAGGGAAAGACATGAAAAAAAAAAGCACTTCTTGTCTTCAATAGAAATGGTCTAATGAAAGATAAAACACGGGGAAAAAACATAAACAACAAGCAGTTATTATCTTTTATCTCTTTTTCCTCTTTTGAATGGGTGTTTGTGAGGTCAATTAAAAGCAAGAATTTGAATATCAATGCTTGCTCAAAAATTGAAATTCTTTCAATCACAATCAAAGCAATGTGAATTTAGAGGAAATTTTAGCCTCTGACTATCATCTCCTCACTACGCTTGAGTCAGTAATACAAATAGGAAAATCCAACAGCAAAATTGCGAGTCATTTTTATGCTGTAAATATACTCCAGACAAGGACAAGACTTTGAAATATGTTAAATAAATGATAAATACCATAGGACTACAAGTAGGCTGTCAACTCCAAGAGCAGTTGAAAGTTACTCAGAAGGTATCAGTAAAAAGAAAGCTATGATGAAAAGTATTGAATAGTTTTGTCCTAAGAAGACTTCACCAACAATCATGACATATTCACCTTTGCATAAGCCTTTGTTTCAGCAAATTTGGCTTTGAAATCCATCAGCTCAGCTGTTGGAGTCTCAACCTTAATTTCCGTCTCTTGTTTGCTTTGTAGTTGTTCCTTAAAAAAGCAAGAAAAAAATATGCAAGTTTATGGCTCCCAAAAACTGAAAGTAATTTAACAACCTGATTCAAAATGAAAAATTGGCAGTAGTGTGATGCTCTCAGGAAATCAACCCAAAGTCAAAATACTGGAACAGGTATGAGAAGTATATACTTTGTCCCATTGAACGAGGAACTGAAAACTTTCATTGCTCTGGCTAGATCAAAAATATCTAGAAAATTTAATAATCACAGCAACTGGTTTTTAAAGAGCTTTTAAAGTAGTGTGTTTAAAAAAGCCCCCAAAACAGCTTGTCTCCTTTCCTTAGGTAGCATACAATAAATGAAATAAAATCAAAGAAAAAGATTGTTAGCTAATGCAACAAAAATTGAGCAATGAATAACGAGCGATTTACCAGACATAAAATCAAAATCTAGTTTCATGGACGATGCATTAGACATATTTCATTGGTTAAAAATCTTCATTTAAATGCAGGTTTTATTTCCTGCAGGTAAAAAATCCCATAAAAAGCTGAAGAGGCAAAAGTTTTCCATAACAATACCTGCAGCTTAGCAACATGATCTCTGAACTTGTTGAGTGTTCCTTCATAATCAGCAAATGTTTCCTGATTGGCATCCAGTTTCCTTTGGAGCTGTTTTCAAAACAGAAATAATTATAAATTTTGCCCATTTTGAAAAAAAAAAAAACATCCCCAAATATTCAGTCAATACAAAGAATTCAATACTGACTTAAAATCAATACTTTTCTTCTATGTCTCCAACTAAGCCATGACTACCAAACTTGAGGGAAGAACAAACAAACATGTTTTTGGGATTTAGCATTAAAGTCAGTAAAAATAACACAGCTTGAATACAAGACAGCCTTTGATTTTGAAATATGAGTGAACAAAATCACATAGAGTTTCTCTATTACCAACCAAAATTTAGATGAAAATTGGATATTTATAGAAATGAGAGGCTTTTGGAAGGGTTCTCATTTTTGGGGGGGTTTTTTGGTCAGTATGTATTAAGATTCAGAACACTTTTCAAATATTTATTTTAATTTCAAATCCAAATAAGTAAACATCGCAAGCGCACAACCAAAAAAGGGTTTTGTTTCAGGAATACACCATGAATTCTTTACCTCTAACACTTTGATATTCTTCATGTCGACTTCCTCTCTCAGCTCCAGCTCAGTCGTCCTTGCATTCTCTTGCAGTTCTTCATTCATGTCATTCAACGCTTCCTGTCAGTCGTTACAAACAAAATCACAAAAGAGCAAACAAACAAAAAAATTTGTTTTTAATTTTAGATCATTGTAAAAGTTGAAAAAAAAACCTGCAAAACCACCTCAACAAAGGAAAGCCTTAAAATCTTTTGCACCTTCATATTTCTTACCATACATTCATGTATTAAAGCTTGCTCACACAAAAATTTCTGCGGATTACTTAAATAATTCATAACTTACAAAGCACAGCCTTAGAACCTTTAGTATAGCGATCTTGTGTGTAGCAATTCTCCTCTAGCATATGCTAGAAATTACACATTGCTTGAGCTAGAAATAACAGAGCTACTGTCAAATAACAAATGTTACACAAAGGCCAGTATTTCTCCATGCTGAAAGATGCAAAGACACAAAATCTGTAAAACAAAAAATCTCTTACGACAAGTAAAAAATGGCCTCAAGTCATGTGTTTTATCATATTCACACAGAAAAGATTAAATTTTTCATACAATTAATTACCTTTTAAGAGACGGAGGCCCGCCAAACAAAAACATATGCATGTATACAAAAACGCATCCATCCAAATACATATATATTCTATGACAGTGACAATTTTAAACAAATATGAAAAAGAAATGCTCAAAAAGAACAAGTTTGAAAAAAATTACATACAAGATCATTCTTTTCTTCCTCCAACTCTCGCATTTTATCTTCGAGTTCAAGGTTCCTCTCTGTCAGCTGTTCCACCATCTCTTCTGCTCCAAGGGCAGCATCTACTTGTTCCTTCAGGTCAATCATTTCATTCTCGTAGCTGGTCACCTGACCTTGATAACGTTCTTTATCCTTACGAAGACCGCTGACCTCACTTTCAAGTTTTTCATTCTGTTTCTCTGTGCGCTGACGATCTTGCTTTTCAGCATTTAGAAGATCCCTCAGTCTGAACAAAAATATAAGGTTTAAAAATAATAGATTTGACCTTGGAAAGCTGGATCCTCACAAGAGCAAAGAGGTTATCAAGAGGCAATAGAAGTATCCTATGCACAGGTTTTAAATCAGAAAATGGAACTGATTGTGTTTTGTAACAACATTTTTCGTGAGATAATTCATCCCTCTGACAAAAAGCTTACTTGACTAAGGCATCCTTCATTCTCTCGTTTTGCTGCTCCATTTGTTTCATCTCAAAAGTAGCTGCAACACCCTCAGTACCTTAGAAACAATAATGACTCAATAGTATCAATAATTTTCTACATGAAATCATCAATTAAAAAAAAAAAAAACCAACTAGTATTATCTAATACAGATGTGCTGTATGAATATTATTGGAAGTTCCAAATAGCAAAGATTGCTGAAATAGTCTAGACAACCTGGTCTTATGACCTGAAGCAGCAGGATACTGAAGACAAGTTAAAATTTGTTTACCCTTGTTACCTCAATGTATTATAATTCCTTCTTTTGGTTTCATGAAAGCTAAAACACAGCTAAGCAGACATGACATCAACAAAGTATATCAACAATCTAGGAACCATTATTAACTGTGAAGATTACATCATTAGAGTAAAAGTAGTGTTTGTGGAGTTGGGAGGCATGATGCAGAAACTTGTGAATCTATTTCTGTTGAGTTAAAAGAACCAAATCAATAAAGTGTAGGTGAGAGAAAAGTAGACAAAACAACACAGTGAAAGGACTTATGAATAGGTTTCTGCAACTGTAATTAATTTTTAAAAATTGAGATCCGCAGACTAACTCTCATACCTTTATCAGATATTTCTCCCCTCAAAAGTTCCAGATCAACTGTCAGCTCCTCCACCTTTTCCTTCAGTGATGTTATCTCCTGTTGCAAACCTTCAGCCTGGTTGAACAAGATGGATAAATAATCTTTTGGTTATTTTAAAAGCCAAGTGCCTGATTTTCTTGCAAAAGACAAGTCAATGAATTGCAATAACATCTTTAAAAAAAAAAAAAGCTTTCTCTAGTGAAACCTAATCAGCTTATTTGAAAAAAGGTGAAAAATTTGTTTATCTAAGGGTTTAAAATAGTGCATTTGGAAAAACAAAGTCATTGCTGCCTCATGTTGTAAAACATCAGGGGGGGGGGGGGTTCTTGCAAGGCTGTATTGTCAGTTTTTCAAAACATGAATTGTGTAGCTAAGGATAATTACACTGTACCTCTATGATCCTTGTGTTTTTGTAGTACCTTGAACAAGCATCAAACCACAAAATGACGTCCAACAGTCAACCTGAATTTCTTTGATTGTGAAAATTCTGAATTTCTTCCATGGCCAAGGTAAAAAAAAGTAATTTTTTCAAAACACTCCCCATAACAGAATAGACTGACCATCAAAGTCCTTTGCTGTGGCGCCATTCGGGCAACATGAATATGACTCATTTTACCACTCACCTTCTCCTCTGCCATCTCTTTGTCAAGGGTAGCCATTTCCACAGTTTCTGTGATGTCAGCCATTTCTTCTTTGTATTGGTCAAATTCTTGTTCAAGCTCAGAGAATGCCTGGGATAAAACAAAAGTAGTTGGATATTTACAAGATGATTTTAGTATCAGTTAAGAAATTAATTGCTGTTTTCATAGCTTTCAACTAATTTGCAAAGTAGTCAGGCTTATTGATATGATAAAGCCCCAGCTAAAAATTTTTACAATCATTCCAACCGTTATTGCTGTTAGTAAGTGTACAATGGTAAAAGATATAATCAGGGATAATTTTGTACCCCCCCCCCTCCCCCCTCTTTTCCAGATACACGCAACAGCTCAGTTTCAGTATCAGTAAGGTGACGGTAAAGTCACCAAAAATGGACCTTCTCAAAGTCGCCCATTACAATTTATCACGGCACATCTATGGCATTTTCTCTATCTCCATTTGACAACAATGAAAACTTATTCAACTATCACATATATGACTCTGGAGGTCAATCTCATAGCATTAACAGCAAAAAACCCTGACAACTCTGTGATAAATTGTCCAACATATAGCCAAGTAAAATAATATAAGTAGGAATGGGTGGTTAGCCAGCAGAATGAGATTTTATACCCAGTTTAAATGTATCTATAGAGCCGGTAGATACTGCTCACATTAAGCTTACCTTCTTTGATGCTTGCAATTGTCTCTGCAAATCTGCATGAGTTTCCTGCATCTTTGTTTTATATTCTTGGAGCTGGGCAGAATAGAGAGTGCAATTAGGCTAAATTAACATCCGTAAAATCTTCATCTGGCATTTATTCTCTAAGATCTAAGAAGCTTATCCCTCTAGCTCCATGTGTTATGCACAATTTTAGCCAATGTATCTTTAATTTCTATTCTTGAACTTTCTTTCCTTAAATATAAGTTAATACTTTCAATTGCATGAACTTCAACATTTGATTATGACCAAAAATAATTTTTCCAATGCAAACTCCATCACAACCAGCTACTACAGTACACGAACCTGTTGCAGCTGTATCTTGGTTTTCTCAAATTCTTTCAGTTTGACTTTGTCTTCGCCCCGTTTGATTTTCAAGGTCTCCAGTTTTTCATTGAGGTCTTTCACTTCAATCTTGAGGCCCTCGATCTCCTGCTGCTGTTGCACGTTGGTCAGTCGTTCGTCAATGGATGACTGGGAGCTGGACATTGTGCTCATCTGACTCAGAGACATCTGATACCACCAGAAGAGTCAGAAACCAAAAGATTAAGACAAATGAAAATGAAAATTTCTGTCTTGTGACCAATACCAATATGCATTAAATAAGAACACATGCAGACATGCCAACCCAAATTTTGGCTCAGAGTAATTTCAGACACCAGTCACAGTAATTTCAAGAGTAATTTTTCGCGAGCGAACGAGTGAGAGTGTGTGTGTGTGTGTGTTTTTTTTTTGGGGGGGGGGGGGGGTGGGGGCAATCTCTAATAAAACAAAACCCAAATGACTTCAAACAGTGTTTCAATCAACAAACATGCTTCAA
>JBCIKM010349960.1:0-11192 GCA_039654465.1 Melibe viridis
TGTGTGTGTGTGTGTGTGTGTGTGTGTGTGTGTGTGTGTGTGTGTGTGTGTGTGTGTGTGTGTTTTAAGGGTTGGGGCGTATTATGTGCACGTACCTATATGCTTGAATGTGAGTGCTGTGGGAGAGAGTGTATGTGGGTGACGTTGTGGGTTTTCCGGTAAAGTATTTCTTAATTAATTTAATGGCAGTGGTTATTTTCAGCACCCTTTTCCCTGAGTCCATAGTAAAAAAAAAATTAAAAAAATCGAAAGCACCGTAACCAGCAGATGTGTGTAGAAGTAAAGTATATCAAAAGCTTCAAAGCGGTATTTTAACATGTATTTTGTGAGGAAACTATTAAATATTGATCGATTATCACTTTCTGTTTCGTATAAGATGAAAATCATTCCTTAAGGGGGCCTAAGTTAAATTGAATTGTTATGCCTCTTTTACCGTCTCCAAGTTTTTCCAATCTCATTGTATTCGATTGCAAACGCCAAATCAAATTGCTACTGCAATTTATTTTCTCTCTGTCGGTCAAAAGCTCTTCAGATAATACATCTCTTCTGTTTTTGTATTTTTAAGAAACATGTTCAACCCCAAAAAAGACAGTAAACAAATATTTGAATTGAATTGAATTGAACTCAAAGCCGGTCAAATGAACAAATAAGTTTGTTTCACTCTATTGATGACAGGAAACTTTTTAAAGGCTTGACACAGAAAGATGAAATTTGACTGGTTCAGCGACCGTCTTCGGATCAAACTAAACCGAAGTTCACTTCCTGTGATCCAGAAATTGAGACTGCTGCAAAACACAAAAATAAGACGAGGTCCAAGAAAAGAAATTCAGTTTGTCTTTGTTCCTCTGTTTTCTTGTCTGCAAAGCAAAAACAATCAGATATCAACCCTACCAACAGAAATGGATGAAAAGAGGTCATCTGGGAGGTGATTAGTTGTTTTTCCCCCCCTTATTTGGGCTTTGTGGGAAAATCTAACGTGTTCATTTGTGAAAAATGGTCTTGTCTTTCTGGCTTCGAGACTTGCACCCAGGACCAGTAACCGTTGTTTTGTAAACATGTTTATCTGTCCACTATCTAAGTAAATACCATGCATGCAGTCTGAGAAAAATAAAATCCAATGAACAGGCCTAGCAAGATCACAGAATTGATGATTTTTTGTCATGGAAAACTGAAACAAATCAGTGTCTCAATCTTTGTGTGTTGCTAAATATGCAACATTTTTATTTGCATAGATCGAGGATAGCTATCTGTAGACTAGCTATCTGTAGACGTCTGGAGCTTCATGAACTGAATGTTTGCCTTGTAAGACAATAGGTTGGATGTGGAGATAACAAGTTTTTTTTTTAAGACTCATGAGTCTGATTAAACATGGCCTTGTTTTTTTAATCTTGGGCAATTTAGGTACTTTTCTTTTTTAAAGAGATTATCAATTAATTGGAAATTTTACGAACTAGTTTTTCTCTTATTAAACAGTGGGCTGTGTTGGTCATGCCCTTGATAAGTAACGTCCAGTGAACTTGGCCATATGCTGGACACTACTACTGTACAAAGGCCTGGGTAGTCCTCAGTGCACTGCTTAACCGCCAGTCCACGGTTAAATTTTTTGAAGAATTGCAACAACTGGTCCCAGTCCTGGTCTTTGGGCATGGTAAAAAAAAAAGCCCAGCCTGGCCATGGTTAAATAAGACTGCTCATGTAACAAGCTGCACTAGTCATTTGACAGTTAAACTTGCACAGACGGTCTGATCCTTCCCTCCCTCGAACTGCGGTTTGAAAGGACAACGCACGGTCCTTGCATCAAGGACCAGTATTTTTAACCGGCCCTTTCTCATAGTGCTTTTAAGAGAGGAAAATAGATTGGGTGAAGTAAAGACTTATAGGTAACTTTAGAGGCTTATGGAGATCTCGTGCTAGCCTAACTGAGAAAAAGTATTTGTGTAAAACATAGATTGAAATGATCAAACAATACCTAATTCTTAAACATGACTTGCTCTATGACCCATCTGCCCTGATCTTTCTCTGTGAATCCACAGGGCAAAACGACAGGCAAAGGTTATGGATGAAGGTTTCTGGGACTGCAGTGTGTGCACATATAAGAACTCACCAGAGGCATATAAATGTGAAATGTGTGATGTGCGCAAAGGAACTTCAACCAGGTACAACTATTTTTTTTAAGCAATTCTTTTATCTCTCAGGATTTGATAAAGAGTACGGTTACTTTTATAATAATATTTGGAGTGTTTTGGAGCAAAATGATTCTCTCATAACCCTTTTAATTCTTCCTACATGAATCTAATTTACAGTTCTTGTTTTTTTTTTTTTTCTTATGCTTTTGTAGAAAGCACATTTACGATCAGTAAGCTTTCTTTTTTCTTTTTTTTTGTCCCTGTCAATGGAATTCATTGAGCATTTGATCATTCTAAAGGAGAAAGGTTATCTTGCTTTTGTGAACTCTGAGCTTGCTGTTACATAACACTGCAGGTAATCCTGTCATAGTCAATTATTTCTTCGGGGATTTCCAGACACAAGAGGCCAGGAGTCCCTGATGAGCTCAACTATCCCTTATGTTGTGTGTGAAGATATCGTCTCATTTAAGTCCCTCTTCTTTTGAGAGCGTCCTGTTTTTGTTGCTTTGTTTGCTTTTCAGTGGTTATACCCATTTTCATGCCTTTTGGTTATATCATAACTGTAAGGTGATAAATAACATAGTGTAGATACTTTTGTAAACAAAAGGGGTTTAAGATTCTAAGTCTTCCTCGATCATTGTGCTGTTCCACTTGATGGCCTTTTTGTTTGTTTTTTGTTAGGAAAGATGATGTTTTTTGTTTTGATGAACCATCTCTCCCTGGGGTCAATATATATGCTTTGACAGATAGCTTTTCATATTTTTTATGTAAATCATCTCTCTTCTCTGTTTGTGGTTTGAACCTGTTTTAAAATTTATCTAACAATGTCATCTTACTTTAAAACCCTTTGCAGGAAACCTCGGATAAATCCACAGCTGGCTGCCCAACAGAAAGTCCAACAGTTTGCTCCTCCACCTAAAAAAGAAAGGTCACAATCCTCGAAAAAAGACCAGGGAGAAATTTCTTCTGACTCTTCACAGTATGTCTTCAAATCTTAATCCTTTCAAGATCTTTTGAAATTCATTTTTTGTTTGTTTTATTTTTATAACATTCTATAGGAAGAAAGGCTGTATGGATCTCAAACTTTAAATTGGTAGGCTGAACATAATTTTCAAATCTTCGGCAGACCAACAATGATGATTTCTATTTATATGTACAGAATTCTACTTTCTGATTAATTTTGGTAACAAATGTCTCAATTTAACTTAAAAGATAAAAAAAAGTTATGAAGGTCACTATATTTTGCATGCACTGAAAAATCTAAACTTTGCAATAATATTTTTAAAATTAAAAGGGCTGAGATCCTTGAAAAATGAGTAAATTAGTATAGGCAATTAGAGTTAACTTAATACCTTGCCCAGGGTCCCAAATATTGATAAATCCACTTTTTTGTGGCGAAAAAGCTATAAATTTTCAGCATTTTAAGCAAACTTTGAAAAATCATAAAATCAGATCCCAAAAAGATGCAGTAATGAGGTTTGTATCAAATTAATCAGCAAGTCAAGTTCTTTAATATGAAATCAATTAATCAGTGCCTCTAACTATGGCTGATAATAAATTTTCATGGTCTTAATGACCACATATGGAAAAAAAAAAGAATTTGACTTTTTGTTGATTGATGACTAAATTTATTAAAAGTCCAGAATAAACAGAAAAAAATTGGTGTTTCTGAAGGCTCACTAGATTATTTACAAGCTTCAAGTAATGAAAAAAGAACCTTGATTTTAAAACCAAAGAAATTATGATGGATACCGAAAAAACAAACAAACAACCCCCCACCCCCCAAAAATAAAATAATTAAAAAACAAAAACAAACCCAAAATAAAACAAAAACAGAAAAAAATAAAGGAGAAAAAAAAAGACACACACTTCTTTTCGATCCTGTCATTTGACATATGCAATTGAAAGTTCATGCTGATCTAAACTAACTGTTGCAGTAAGTGTTACATTATTTTTTTTTTCATGAGTGGAATTTCCTTTCTGGGTAACAAAATTAAAATTGGAAGTTGGTGCTTTCACGGTTATACTTTTTCCAAACTTGGAAAGTTTTGACCCAATGTCCCTTGTCCTAAAAAATGAAGTCTTTGAAGTCTTTGAAACAGTCACTGTAATTTGTTCAGTTTCTGCCTTTTTCAACAGTAATGAATAAAAGTTCCTGTTAAAATTTTCATATTCCATCTGCATATTTTGAACATTATGTAAATGAATAGAAAATAGTATAGACACCGTGCCGAGGTGAGTCAAAGCCATAGAGAGAAAGGTAAAAAACAGGAAGACATTGGAGGAGGGAATCGAACCCAGGACATGTGACGGCACCGATTCGCCTGGCCACTGCCAGAACAGCGGGCCTTCCAACTGAGCCATCCGCCACCCTTGAAAAAGTGGTTTCAAGCTCAGCGATAAACCTGTGTTGCTGACAGTGACTTCTGCTGAAAAAAACAGGAACGATTCACTCCGATCAAACGTAAACAAACAAACACTGTTTTGATTGTCCCCTCTCTCTTGGCGACACAGTACATACAACCACAACAGAAAGACAAGTGACTCGTGGGGAGTGTGCTCCGAAATGGTGTGCTCTGTCGCAGGTCATGGGTTCGATTCCCTCCTCCGACGTCTTCCTGTTTTTTTCCTTTCTCTCTATGGCTTTGACTCACTTCGGCACGGTGTCTATACTATTTTATATTCATTTCCATCTATTCCCAGTGCCTGCTCCTCTTTTCTTTATTTTGAACATTATCAAAATTGTGTGACAAAATAACACATCTATCTAAACATGAAGTTTGAGAACTTTTCTAATTCAATGAATTCAATTCTTAAATGAGTTCTTCACTGCACTCCCTTTCTCCTTCTGGATTTTGAATATTACCTCCCTTGAGTTCAATATCATCTTAATGAAGTCTAAGTAAATTTCAGTTGAATAATGATCCCTAAGGAGTACCAGCAAGAGAAAAACACTGTATATAAGAGGCTATCCTGTCAATTGTGTTGTAGGGGAAGGTCTAAGGATCAGAAAATTATAATAAATCAAAATCCGCAAAGGAAATTTGCAATGATTACAACCTGCAATAAACGAACCTTATATTTATTAGCCCTGCTGTACTTTACTAAAAAAACAAAGCCTCAATTCTAGACCATGATAACAGAAGAAAAAAAAAAATTCTTAATTTAGATATACATATAGACCAATCCTCTGTGAAGAAATCAATAAACTTTAAAAATTGAACAAGATAAAACATTAACTAAATTTGAATCAGCGTTTCTGAAAATCTTTATCAAGTCTTAACTTGCTAGACTTCTAAGAATGACAGTATTTGAAAAATCGATGGCCATTTAGAACAAAACTGAGACCTGTTAACTCCATCTAAAACCATCAAATTACAGTAAAATCTAATTAAATTATTTGAAATCAGCATAAAACCAAAGTAAAAATCCCTTTTTACTGATAAATTATTTTAATAGTAAAAATGGCATCTAAAATAACTAGGTTACTTTTTCTTCTCGGTGTCTTCTCTAACTGGCACATCGAGTGAAAAGAGACCTTTCTGACCCAGGCCAAAATCATCTCAGTTAAAAGATGTATTTATTTTGTAAAGAAAAAAAATATGCGGTAAGCAATTTATATATGAAAAGATACTTACAAAGTAGTTTTGTTATGTTTGCATCAGGGTACCAGCCACACAGCCTGGTTGGGCCTACATATTTTAAAAAATAAATTGTTGCCGTAATAGTAAATGTTAGATTTTGATCAATATTATGTTTTGAATTTTTTTCTTTTGCTGTCTTAAGACGACAACAGGATAAACAAAACTAAATCCATTTTTAAAATTTTTTTTATCGAATGTCCCTTCTACCAAATTGTTTTCCAGGGTACCAAGACTCAAAAACATTGACAGGAGCCGTCCAAATCATGTGTCAGTGACAGTAGGGAATGTGACTGTTGTGGTGACAGATTACCAGCCCAAATTAGATCCTCGATCCTCTGATAGTCATGTTAGTTCAGACGCTAGTGATACCAATTCTGTGGCAGCCCCTGACCTCAATGATGATTCCTCCAGGGATGCGGGGACGACGTAAAAAAAAGCAGCAGATGTGATACAACAAGTGTTTAGTGTTTGTGTTTCTGTTTATGGGGCATCAATGGCTTCCTGTGAGAACTTTTGCCGTTATGATGATGAATATGATAGTCTACATGATTTTTATTCAACTTTATGGAAGAATGGGCAGCACCTAACTTTGGCTTACCTGGATCAGGATAATTTCTTTGTGATGCATCTAAGTAAAAGCCAAAGCTAAAGAGGAACAAAGGTTTTGTTTTTCATACTTTTGTATTTTTATCTTTTTCAAATAAATAACATTGGTTCCTTCAAAGTAGTGGGCCACAAGTAATAAAATAAAGCTTTGTTAAAGAACATAATTTATGAGAATTTAGTTGATGAAACCTGTATTTCTATCCTTACAAAACAAATTTTTTATATCCAGCATAGGGACCCCAAAATGTTTTTAACCCTCTATCTGTATATTTTTCTTTTGCATGATGCTTTAAAACATAATTAAATCTTCACAATTGGATACGGTAATACCAATGACTTCTGGGTGGGAATGAAGACTTGAGGACGTAGAACAATGCAAGGTAACTTATTCTTGCTCAGTGTCGATTGGCTTGGGATAGAGATGAATAGTCGAGAATCTCTAAGGTTGTACTGATTACCGTTTGAAAAAGTTGGTGTCATTGGCAATTAGGAGGGTTTTCGTCTTTTAAAGGTGAAGAAAGCGGGGAAGAGTTGTTAAGATTTAAAAAAAAATTAAGTAGAACATGCTAGCAGCATTGTATTTGTTTGTTCTTTCATCATCCATATCTGCTTGATACATTCAAGTAACAAGACATCTTTCAAGTTTTTCAATGGCCCATGGCAATATTTTATAGACATTATTCTAACCTTGTAAAACAAGCAATTGCCCATAATTTTTAAAGCTTATAGATTCCTGGTCTAAGACAACCTTAATTGCCTTTTTCTTTATGTCATGTCTCTTTTCACCGAGTCTTCTTCCAAATCTCTCTGTCCTAGATCCTAGCAGGGATGAAGAGTGCGTACTTTGACTCTAACTATGAATTGAAATCTATTAATTCTTTTGTGTTTTTCTTTCTTTCTTTTTTTTTTTTCTTACTCAGCAATTTTTTGGTTAAGTTTCATTTTAAGTTTACAGTATCTGAAGGCTTGGTTTGGTTACAGCTCCAGCAAATGCTACGATAGGCAATGATACATTGAAGCGACAAGAGATGGCCCTGTGCCTTTTAACAAATTTTAAACTTATACAGTTGTCTTCTCTTAAACACTCAAAACTTGGGCAATGTGAACTGCATTATTGTTATTGCTTAACTATCTTTTTGTCAGATGAGCTGGAGAGCTTTCTTTATGTGTTTCCAGAATTAATCGATCTTATCTGTTGCCCTGATTGTTTTTTTTTAAGGTTCATTTATCTTTTCCACTTTTCCCTGGGTTGAGCTTTTTTGTTACTTTTTGTGGAATGGAATGTGCATGCTTGGATGTAAATCATCTTTAGCAGGTTCTTACTGTAAAATGACTTTTGTATGGTTCCTGCCTGTCTGCTCATTCCACCAATCATATGAGCTTACTTCTTGGAACTAGTGCCTCAAAGTTGCCTTAAACCTCCAAGTGTCGGGGACCGATAAAGGATATCACCAAAGTGTCACTGCCGATCAGGGTCGAAATATTTGGCTGACTGTTAATGACGTCGTATGGCTTAGAAACCCTTCGAATCCCCAGATGTCTTGAAACCAAGTATAACAACTTCCGTTTCCTTCTTTGAAAATGAAACAAACCATTAAAAATCATAAAAAATGTATGTATTGCTCAATTTCAAATCAAAATTCATCTCTGAAGAAGGCATTAAATGAGCTTAACATATTTTTCTAACTTAATTGTGTATGGAAAGAAGTAGAAAGTAGAAGTAGATCGAATGCAAGAAAGAAAAAAAGAAGAAAAATTGCAAGGGCATGGTTCTTTGTCATATGAGGGAGCTTTAAATACAAAATATATTCTATAATAAGATACTCCATTCATTCATCTTTCATAACATTTATGGTTTTATATACACCTCCTTGGTCATCTTCTACTTGCTATTTGTTTTCTAAAGGTGCCCTTGTGTGGAAACCCGTGACATTCTGAATTCTGACCACATACTCTGGACACTCGGAGGGTTAAACTGCAAACTAACTTAGTGTAAATGATTGTAGTCATAATAAATCTTTATTATACTTTTCAGGGAATTCATATTTGGTTTACGTAGCTATGATCATGGTTAGGGATTTGACAGTGTCTCTTCCTGGTATGTCAAGGTGCTTTTCAGATGTTACATTGCACAATGACTTTGATGCAGTCATTCACAAAAATAGGCTCTCGTGCTTGTCCTCAATTATTTTGAGCTTAAGAATATATCTATCCATGAATGCTGTTTATAAGAAATAACCCCACCGCTAAAGTTAAAGAAAAAAAATGGAACACCTTTTTTAAACAACTGACAACAAAGAAAAATGAAAAAAAAAAAAAAATCCCACAGGTTCAAGTGAGAATCACAGTTTCAGCCTTATTTTTCTCACAGTTATTTAGGGGTAAAGAAATTATCATTATTACTTGAAAGGTGGATGAATTTTCTTCAGATTGATTCTTATTATGGTGTTACTGAGGGCAATATTGCACTGGAGGTATAGTGCCACTATTTAAAAAAAGGTCTCCTAAATTCACAAATGTTCCGACTCTCATGAATAAGCCAGATTTTTTGTCATCAACAGTTTGGGGGGTATATGTATAATAACAACAAGTTTCAAACAGATAAAAATTGTGGATTAAACTAATTTGTTTTGAAAGAGACGATTTACATATTGATGCATGAATAATTACTTTATTTCTCAAAATGTCATCACACACCCACATGAGACAAGTGTTCACTCTCTTAAGTCATAGTGTTTTTTTGTTTTAACTTGCTTTTCATGACCAAAGATTTAAACTGGCATCAGGAAGCTCCCTGCTTATACTATAAAATGGCATTCTTACATTCATTGGCTACTAAAATAAGTCTAACACCTGAGCTTGAAAAAATATAAGGTGTTCCAGGAGCATTATCATTTTTATCAAATTTATTTTATCCACTTTCATTCCTGATTTATACATCTTTGCATTTGAGTATCATTTTTTTTTTTTATCATTAATTCACTCAAACCCTATTGATGTCTTCTCATATTAAATTAAATGAAATCAAATGAAAACTACTTGCTCTGGAGCAAAGAGAAGAAACAATCTCTGATTTTTTATATTTTTTTTATGGACAATGAAACTATTACCAGCGAGGCTTGATATTTGTGGCTTAGCTTATGGGATTATTTTTTAAAAGTTTTTGTTGCCAACAGTGATAAATTTTGGGAGCTGGATATTTTAGTGAGGTGTAATGAGTAAATGGAGGAATACTATTTTTGAATGAGGAACACAATGAATTTTCTTTCTTTGTTTTTGGTAATTGATCCACTTAAATTCTTAGATTAAATATTATTTGCACTGGATACTGAAAACTCGATGAATTTAAGATAAAATTGATTCAAGTTTGAATTGGTTCAGCTCACTATCCCAATCCAAATTTTAGCTTTGGTTTTTGTTGTTGTGTTCTGTTTACAAATGAGTAAAATTTGAACACCTAAGGTGCACCACCGAATAAATTAGCTTACAATTAGTAGATGATCTTTTAATTATGTGGGCTGAACTGAATTTGATTGAAACTTTGATTTAAAAAATTTTCTTTTTGCTATCTTGCTAGGGAATTCTTTTTCTTATGGTAACAACAGCAAGATCCTATCATTTATCCTTTAAGCCCATGAGTTTTTCTTGAATAAGAGCAGAATAAAATCCTTTTTTTTTTTTTTTCATTTCCTGTCTGTCAATAGCCAATACCTGCTGCCTGCTTTTGGAATAGGCTTATAAAGACTCTCTCAAGATGCAAAGTTTTTATGTCTACGTTGGTAATCAATTTTTAAAGCTGTATAACCCAATTTTTTCCCAGATCTCTTGTCTTTTCAATTTGGATGCATATGAAAATAATTTTATCACACAAATTCATTAAGCCAAATGTTACAAGTTACGCGCATTTTTTAATCAACAATATTTCAGTTTAAAGTTAGTGAATGTCTTCCTGTGATCTGTTCCCTCTTTAAACTAATTCTATCATCTTGCTTTCCTCTGGGCTCCTCTTTGTGTTGTTGGGCCCAAAAATCGTCAATAAACAAATTCCTTTGGCAACTTAGACGTACTGCGTACTTTAGTACACAAAGGGATTCTAAAGATCCTGGGCTTCCTGGAACATTGCACTATTGTAGGTGACGGCCATTGCTTCCTCTTTTTGGAGAGATGAAATTTTTTTTTCCATTGTAAATCATCTCTCTGTAGGTTGATTTAATTTGTGCTTTGAGAGATGATCTTTATTTTTTTAATGTAAATCATCTCTGCTGTTTTTGTTTTGACCTGTTCTCTCTTTTAACTTATCTATCATCTTACTTCTGGGCTCCTCTATGACCTTTGTGTGTTGTGGGGCTCTAAAACTACCAACAAGCAAACAAAACAGAAAACTTTGTTTTGACAAGCATGTGAATGTTTTGCTGTCTTGAATGTATGCCTACTGTGGAGTTTTTCAAGAACGGTATTGTTTGGATGAAAAAATTAGCAAAACCATTTTGACAATACTTCTAATCTCACCGCCATTTTGTAGTAAAGGCATAGTAATCACTTTGTCATTTTTTATGAACTCTAGTATATCACTTTGGGCATCTGGAAAATGATAAATAACTTTTCTTTACTCATAGCCTTCAGGTGGCTGGTGGAAGTCCCTGGTGGATTCTTCTTCATGTATTTCTTTTTTTTTTTTTTACACTGAAGCTTTCATCTTACTTTTTCCTCTTTTCTCTTGCGTCCTGTTTCAGTTGCCTTTTCCCCGTGGGGACCCGGGGAATATAATACGTCCCCTGCGGGCCGGCAGGAGGTGAAAACCCTCCAAAGGCAGCGG